>VMDO01003385.1:0-62248 GCA_007922755.1 Pedetes capensis | reverse complement strand
TGCTGCAGGCAGTTTTTAAGTTTAAGTTTCAGTATTTAACATAATTCAGATACTGTGATGAGCTTGCTATTTAAATTACCTCATTTAATTTTAGACTTAACACTCTTGTAAAGCTGCATCTGTTATCTCCCAAGGTCACCTGAAGCACAAGGATTGTATTTTAAATTTGGAAGTTGGCACAACCTTCACACGAAGCCTTGTCTTTGCTTATCACCAAGAGTGTTATTTACCAGCAGCATGTATCTGAGGTGGTCCCCAGATTAGTTACCTGTTTCCTTATTCTTCTTTGACTTATATCTTACATAGTTGGATCACTTTTTTGGGTTAGAAAGACATAGCCTCTATAGGATCAGTTTTTAAGGGAGCATAGATTGGTGTCCCATAATAACTTTTTCTGCCAAATATGCTCTGGCATATTTACATTCCAAACCCGAAGATTATGTTTCTCTGTAAAAATTGTTAAAATGGCTCTTAAGTGAGGAATCCATTAATTATGATCTTGTGTTCTTCCTTTCATCTGTCATTCAACTGCATCACAGATGAGCTGTTTGGGACTTGCTGTTTGAACTGGACTTTGATCAGTGGCAGTTTTGAAAAACAGCCAATGGATTTATTCCCATTTATAATTTCTTTTCTGATGGGTATTTTAACAACTTTTGAATTTACTCACAGTTAAACCTTTTCAGAAGTTCATGGCTTACTGTTTTAAACTGTTTCTACATATAAAGTCACTCACTGCTTTCTCCCAAAGGTGCTGCTGCCTGCTGCTTGGAAGCCCTGACCAGGGCAGCTGCTATGACCAGGGCTCTCTAAAATGAGGGGCTCTCGTTCTCTGTTTCTCACAGCTTTCCTATTCAATGATTTTGAAATACTAATCTTCCGTAGGTCAATAAATGAATAAAATCTTAACTCTGCCCTAAATTTCCCAGGTTTCTAATGAAAGTTTTAACATTATTGAGTTTATTTTCTTACCTTAGTCATGGCCCAGTCACTGCAGGAGGCACTAGACTTCCAAGGTGCCTCATGACACATTCACCTTAAAAGATTTTCTGTTTTCTCCTAAAAATTACTATTTAGTGCTACCCTTTGTTAAGAACAGAGGTTACAGTCTTGATTTTAAATAAAGCCTTATTGGAACTCAGCCATGCCCATCATTTACTGGTTGTGTATAGTTTATTTTACTCTGCCTTGACAGAACAGTGTGGCTTGTAAATCCTAAAATAGCTTACTGACTTTTGGTATGTGAAGTAGTGCGGTAGAACTTCAGAGTCAGACACACCTAGTTTCCTCTTTTCATTTCCCTTCCCTTCCCTTCCCTTCCTTTCCCTTCCCTTCCCTTCTCTTCTCTTCTCTTTTCTTCTTTTCTTTTTTTTTGTGGTAGTTGGGGGTTGAACCCAGGGCCTCACACATACTTTGCAAGTGCTCTAGCACTGGGCTGTACCTCCATCCCATTTTTTTATTTTTCATTTTGAGTCAAAGTGTCATTGAGTTACTCCAGCTGCCTCTGGTCTCAAACTTGAGATCCTCCTGTCTCCATCTCCTAAATCACTGGGATTATAGGCATGTGCCTCTGCACCTGGCTGCACCTTGTTTCTGTTCTAGCACTGTTGCTTTTTAACTCATTAGCTTAGACAAGTTACTTCACTTCTCTGAAAATAAAAATTACTCTCCTGTAAAATTGGGAGAATGAGATCCACTTGTAATGAGGATTCACTTATTCAACAAATATTTATAGAATATCTTCCATATGTCAACACTGGAAATATATCTGCCACTGGGAAGCTTACATACTATTTGAGAAGTCAGACAGTGAGCAGTTAAGCAGATTGATAAATAATGTAACATCAGGTGGTGATGAGTGTTGTGAAGAAGAATGCAGCAGTGAAAGGAAGACTGAGTGAGGTGGTGCCACTTTAGATGGGACGGACAGGAGAGGCCACCATCAACGGTTAGCCCTATGTCTCTTCAGGTTAATAATTATGCAGAATTCTGACCTCTTTATATAATGGCTGATAAGAAACTTACATTTGACAAACTGATTTGACATCTGAAGAAATTCTTCAAGACAATACTGTTAGGAAAATTTTTTCTTTTCTCAGAAAAACTAGTTCTGTGCTTCACCTAGTTAGGTGCCGTCAAGTTGAGGGGTTGAACCCAGGACCTCCCATGGGCCAGGCAAGTGCTCAAGCATTGAGCTACACTCCAGTACCCTTTTTATTTTTTATCTTGAGACAAGGTCTTGCTCTGTTACATAGGCTGCCTTTGGCCTCAAACTCACAATCCTCCTGCCTCAATCTTCTGAATTGCTGGAATTGCAGGCATGCGCCACAGTGCCTGGCAGAAAAACTAGTTTTAATAATGTCTTAGCTACAAATTAAATCTTAAAGTTTACACATATTTCTAGTAGAGAGATTGAGTAAAACAAAATATAACTCACATGTTCTATCTGTTTAACATTGTTTGGAATCTTTTTTGAATAGTTTTTCTTTCACGTCTTTTTTTTTCCTGTGATACTAGGAGTTGAACCCAGGGCCTCACACTTGCATGCTTTGCAAGTGCTGGACCACTGAGCTGCCACCTCCATCCCATTTTTTTGCTTTTTGGAGACAGAGTCTTGCTAAATTATGCAGACTGCCTCAGGTCTCGAACCTGCGATCCTCCCACCTCCGCCTCCTGAGCCGCTGGGATCACAGTAGTACACCACCACACCTGGCTCTCATATCTTTCTTTATTGCCATTTATGTTTTGAAGTTTGGAGAATTTCTTCTGTATTATTTTAATTCTTTTCTGAGTCTCTTAGCATAATCATGAGTATATAGTAATATGTAGACTTAGTAAAGTATTCGTTTTACATGTGTAATTTGTACTTACTTTTCTGTATTTTACAGAATGTTGTTCCAGCTGAGGTGTCCCTTGTTTGTGTTGTGAAGCCAGATGAATTCTGGGATAAGAAAGTAACACATTTTTGTTTTTGGAAAGAAAAGGATAGACTTGGCTTTGAGGTAAATATAATCTATATTTTTAAAAAAGAAGTACATATTTTAAAGTAGTATTTTGTTAAGTATTATTTTGTTTGTTCAGGTTGGTTACTAAGCAGTTCTTAATTAGCACCTGTGTAGTACTGTGTAAGTGTGCAACCATAGCCTGTGGCATCCAGTCTCCTCAGTTCCTGTAAGCTAAGCAGGATTGGGCCTGGTTAGTACTTGGATAGGAGACTGCCTGGGAATACTGGATGCTGTAGCTTTGGGAGAAGAACCTGGCAGCCCACTCCCAAAACAATCAACCATTGAAAACCCTATGAATGGCAGAGAAGCACTGACAGTAGTGTCGGGCATGGTAGAGTGTGGGATTGTGTTTCTTCTGTTGTACATATGGGAGCTATGAGTCTGACCCAACTTGATGGCACCTAACGCCACTACCACCACTTGCATATAGTCAGGATTCAGATAGTTGTTTGAATGAATTATGATTCTTTGTAAAAACTTTAAGAAGTTTTACTGTTAGAGTGTATTGTCTATAATATATCTTATTTATTTTTTAGTGTATTTTTTTTCACACAAGAAGTCTTCTCTTGCCAGGCACAGTGGTGCATGTTTGTAATTCCACTGATTTGGTAGGCAGAGGTAGGAGGATTGTGAGTTTGAGGACAGAGGTAGCCTGTGTAACTCAGTATGACCCTGTCTCAAAATAAAAAAGTAAAAACTGGGCTGAGGGTGCAGCCTAGTGGTAGAGCACTTGCAAAGCACATGTGAAGCCCTGGATTCAACCCCTAAGTACCACAAAAAATAAAAATAAAAAAATAAAAGAATTCTGTATCTTTTATCCTGTGTGATTATGTTTCTTTTTTCTCTTTCCACTGCCCTTTAAGATTTCTACTTCTCTTTTAAATATTACTTACCTTTTATTTTTTGCAATACTAGAGTATTGAAGGGGCTGGGATTTAGCTCAGTTGGTAGAGCGCTGCGCTGCAGTCTCTGAGGACCTGAGTTCAATTCCCAGCACTGCAAAAATGGGAGAAGGGCCTGGCAATCCACTCCCAAGGCAATCCTGAAACAGTCAGCCATTGAAAACCCTATGAGGGTCGCTATGAGTCAGATACCGACTCGATGGCACCTAGCAACAAAGAGTATTGAACCCAGGATGCTCCACCACTGAGCTGCACCTTCAGCTCCTTTATTATTTTTTATTTTAAGGCAGGGTCTTGCTAAATTGTGCAGGCTGCCTCTGGCCTCAAATTTGTAATTCTCCTGCCTCCACCTCCTGAGTCTCTGAGATTACAAGCTTGTACCATAGTGCCCAGCTTCAGGATTTCATTTTGCTTTTGATTTTCAGCAGTTTTATTTCTTATGTCTAGATGTATTTTATTTGGTATTCTATTTGGTTTCCTCTGTACTTCTTGGCTTTCTGGTTTGATGCCTGCTATTAATTTTGGAAAATTCTCTTTTGAAATATTTCCTGTACCTCATGCTCTTTTTCTACTTGTTTTGGAATTCTGATTGTTTGTATGTTAGACCATTTGAAATTTTCAACCATTCTAAGTTGGTCTTCTGTTTTATTTTTACCTCATTTTTTAGGTTATGTTTTTCTCTTTGTGTTCAATTTGAGTAGTTTCCTTTTTATTTTTTCTTTGCAGTGCTGGAGATTGAACCCAAGGTCATGAGTATACTAGGCATGTTCTCTACTTCTGAGCTACATTCCCAGCCCAATTGGGCTATTTTCTATTGATCCGTTTTCAAATTCACTGTTTCCTTGGTTTTGTTAAGTTTGTTGATGAGACCGCTGTAAAGTTTCTTCATCTCTGCTACCATATTTTTGGTTTGTAGCATTTCTGTTTGTTGTGTGGCTTTTCCTAGAGAGATGTAAAAGAAACATCTATTTACCCCAAATAGGGAAGGAGCCAATACACTAAAGAAGGATGCCATCAAGTCTGTCTTGGCAAACCAGTGAGTTCATTGGGGTTACTCACAGGAGTGTGGGTGACTCACAGGCAGCTGCACCATCAGGGAGTTCCAGCCCCAGTCAATTGCTCACCTCTTACATAGTGGAAATTGGAATCTCCAGGGAGGAGATCCTCACCTTCCCCGTTCCCTCCATAGCGAATATTAATAAGCCTTCACCTTAGTAGGCCTAGCTATCTGCTGTGCTCTTAAGTTGTTTTTGCTGCCATTACTGTGGGCCAAGGTCTCCTGTAGGTCATCACAGCTACTGTGCTTCATGATTGCGACAGTCATGTCCAGTCCGGGGGAAACAGCTACACTGTACTATTTGATTCTGATACAGCTGCCCCTCCATATCTAAGAATTCATATTCATGGATTCAACTGAACATGGATTGAAAATTATTTGAGAAAAGTTCGTTCTGAACTGAATATAGGCTTTTTAATGTCATTATTTCCTAAATCAGTGTAATAACTATTTCACATTTTATTAATTATCAGTAATCTAGAGATGATTTAAAGCCTACAGGAAGGTATACATAGATTACATGCAAATACAATGCCATTTTATATAAGGGAGTCTGTATAGATTTCATTGTTTTTAGGAGGTGTCCAGAAACCAGTCCCCCATAGATACCAACGGATGACTCTAGTTTTATCTCTTTGCTGAAATCCTCATCTGTTCTTGTCTGTTATCTTGCAGTTGGTGTATCATAGCTATCTAAAATTTCCTAACTGACCGTTCCAGTACCTAGGTCTGTCTTACTCTGGTTATATTATTTGTTGATTCTTTTTTTTTTGCGGTACTGGGGGTTGAACCCAACCCAAGGTCTCGTGCTTGCATGCTTTGCAAGTGCTGGACCACTGAGCTGCCGCCTCCAGCCCTGTGTTTGTTTTTTTTTTTTTTTTTTTTTTTTTTTTTTTTTTTTTTTTTTTTTTTTTTTTTTTTTTTTTTTTTTTTTTTTTTACTTTTTACTTTTTGAGACAGGGTTTCACTAAGTTATGCAGAGTGCCTCTGGTCTCGAATTTACAATCCTCCTGCCTCTGCCTCCCCAGCCGCTGGGATTACAGGCGTGCACCACCACTCCTAGCTATTTGTTGATTTTTAACAGTAGTTTGTTTTCTTGCTTGCTTTTTTGTATGTCTTGTTATTTTATATTGACTGTTGAACTCATTTAAGACAGTAAAGACTGAGGTAAATAGCACTTGTGTCTGCACTTGGGCACATTTTGTCTTTTGCTAGGCTTTTAGCAGGACAGAAGTGCTGAGTTACTCTAGTCAGGAGCTGAGTTGGCTCCAGGCCTTGTTGCTGTTATTTTTCTCAGTGTACCACAGGTTCAGATTTCTCAAGAATGCTTTGCTTCAAGCAGTGTTCTTTCCAGCTTTCTATTTCCAAAGGAGAAGTCAGATTTTTTCCCACACTTTATCTTGCAGCTTTGTCATTGATAGACTTGACACTCATATCGATTTAGCGGAAGATTATATACAAGCACTGTAAAGAAAGATGGCCTAGGATCCTGGATTTCACAGCAGGAGAGTCTCCTGATAGTTGAGTGGAAAACTGCATACCAAGGAGGAAAGACAAAGTGGTAATGAGGGAAGAAGGTAAAAGATGAAACCAGGAGCCCTGAATGTTGCAAAAGAGTCAGGACCATGGAGATTGAATACTTAAGACAGACACTTCATGGCTAGGATGATTGTCTGAGAGAATGCAAAGTGAACAGGGGCCAGCAGTTCAGATGTGACCTCGGAATAGGGGAGACTTGGTATCTTTAATGAGGAACTTGTCACATCCTTTTTAGGCATAGGTATCTGCTCAGGGGTGCTATGCCTGGTTGGAATTTATGCTCTGTGAGTCAATAGTAGCTAAGTACTTTGACTCTTAGAGGATAAAATAGAAGACAAATTCTGCCTGCTTTTGGCTGATGTCACATATTGACGTCACATATTTCAAAATGGAAATATTTAAGATGAAATGGATTTAAAATGGATTTATGGATTTAGAATGGATTTTATATCAGTATCTTTTCTCTAAGACATTGAAGTGATTCAGCTAGGATATTTTCCCAGGTAAATAAGCACTGTGCACTTATTAAAGGCCTGATGTCCTAAAGAGATGAGAGGAGAGTAATTTCCAATGCTGGCTAATTTACCATAAAACATATTCAGCTTTAAGGGATAGTTCAACATCAGCCATTAAATGATACTTAGAACTCAGAGATACAATTAAATTCAATATAGGTTCTTGTTTAATTAAAAGTTATTGTCCTTGATGTTGTTTTGGATAATTTGCACTTTTGTAATTAAGCCTGTGTTTTTGTTTATATTCTACATATTTTTAAAAGTGTAACTTTGTCATGAGTGCAGATATTCTTGTAAGCACAGATGTATGTTTTATTTTACAGAATTATCTGTAAGAAATATTTATTACCAGCTTTCCACAGCTTTCATCAAATAAACACCCAGTGGCCATTTTAGCTGCAATTTGTTCTCACATGATTTCACATTTTGTTGCCCATCCTTTCTTCCTAAATTTTTTCTTTTAGGTGATTTCTCTCCTATTCACTTCTCTAATTTTTTTATTGTCCATTGAATATTCATCTCTCATTGCTAACTGTAGTATTTCTGTATATATCCTTTCTTATCTCTGAAATAGTTATTTTCATGTTCAGCTTCCCTTTTAATAATTCAGATAATATATTCAAGTACTTTCTATCCTTCAGCAGCATTGAACTTGATGACTTTGACAGATTTCACTGTTTAGGTGATAGCATCTATAGTCTAATAACAAGATAAAATTAAGGTACAACTGGCATTAGTCAAATTCAGAGACTAATAATCTCCACCCTCCTTTACTTTATTGTACTCATGACTGAGAAAATATTATTTATTGGTAACCAACCGTCGTTCTAAATTGCTTTCTTCTCTTACATCTGTATCTGATCCTTTTCTTTTTGAATACCTAATGGTGGGATCCAGGACCAAAGACTTCCTCTAGGTTCCTTTGTCAAGAATACCTCTGGTTCCAACTGATCTGATGTCTTTTCAGTTTTGGCAGAAGTTTATTTTCTCTTCATGAGACAAATGTTCTCTAAGAGACAGTTACAAGCAGATGTATACATCAAAATAGTATGTGTGTGAGCACATATGAATCTTTACTGAGAATACAAAGACCTGTAAAGACATGATTTTATTCTAGATCTTGCACATACATTCTAAACATAAATAAAAGGAAAGAAAACATCTGAGTGCCTGCATAGTGAAAGTTTCATTCAATGTTAGTTTTTTTGGGAATGGTTTATTAGGAAAGGATAAGTGTTCTAGTTACAGATGAAAGATTTAAGAGTAAAAGAGTAGCAGGTTTGGAGACTTTATATCTTAGATTCCATACTCAAGAGAACCTTCACAAATATTTTGACTAAAGCCTGTATGGGAAATTTCTTTCTCTTTAAACTTCATGAAGCATATCTGCTAGCTAATAAAACACTGTGGTTTAGTTATTTTGTCTTGCCTTGACCTCTCTCAAATACATAGAATAAAGGATAAAGTAATATTTACGTAAGACTTTACTATTTAAAAAAATTCAGGGTTTTTATTTCCTTTGAAAGGACGTGGCTTAAAAAGCTTATGCAGGGTAGTGGTCTTTTGTTTTTCCTTTCTGTAGTCTTACTGTTTTATTCTGGTTCCTTTTGTCTAGGTTTCAGATTTCTTTGACACGTAGGGACCTGAAGTTTAGATTTCTGCTTAGTAAAATGTTAGCTGCTTTGACTATAATGACTAAACTTAATGGTGTTGGTACATATTAGGGTAATCATGGAGATAGATATTTGAAAATACTTATTTAGTAGCTAAACCATATCTAAATCAGAATATTATTCCCTCCACATTCCAAAATGGACACAACATATGTTAAAGAATAATTTCTCTAAAGGTAAAATCATGACATTCATGCACATATAAAATGAACATAAGTCAAATATTTTATTCAGTTCATTAGTTATGAGGTTAACAGTAGTTTTTTTTCCTTTACTTAAAAATATTAACGGGGTACAGAGTAATAAGACTTTTGCAATTTCCATTGTGCGGCTATTACATCACTTTTGGTTACACTTTCATCAACTTACATATTTTACAGAACCATATGATTAATATGTAATAAAAATTGTATGCAATCGTGAGTTATATTCTCATTGATTTTTCCTTTCCCCTACTTTATCCCATGTATTCCTATAGTTGCATCATATATTTTGAGATTATCCTCTCCCCTGTTTACCTCTCTACCTTATTTCCCTTCTCTTTACCCCTTTCTGTAACCTCTGTTCCCTCCTTGCTACTCCCCTCCCCTCTTCTTTCTACTTTGCTTATATTTTCCCTTTCTAGTTAAGTGTGATTGTTCATTTTTATATATCTACATATGTGTAGTTTTTTTTCTTTAAGTTAGATTTAGCTCCCACATATGCATTAGAACATATGATATTTCTCTTTTGGGGACTGGGTTGGTTCCCTTAAGATGATGTTCTCCAGTTCCATCCATTTGCTTCAAATGACATAATTTCATTCTTTATTGCTGCATAATATTCCACCGTATATATGTGTGTGTGTGTGTGTGTGTGTGTGTGTGTGTGTGTGTGTGTGTGTATCACAATTTTTTAATCCATCCCTCTGTTGATGGACATCTTGGTTGATTCTCTACCCTTGCGATTGTGAAGAATGCTGCATTAAATATGGAAGTACAGGTGTCCCTGTAGTATGATGACTTATCTTCCTTTGGGTATATTCCCAGGAGTGGTATAACTGGGTTGTATGGCAGTTCTATTCTCCATATTGATTTCCAAAGTAGCTGAACTAATTTATAGTCCCACCAGCAGTGTAAAGGAGCTCCTTTTTTCTCTGCATCTTTGCTAGCATTTGTAATTATTTGTTTTGTTAGCCTTAGCCATTATCACTGGAGTGAGATGGAATCTCAGTGTTGTTTTGATTTGCATTTCCCTGATGGCTAGGGATATTAAACATTTTTTCATGTGTTTTTTGAGCCATTGGTACTTCTTCATTTGAGAATGGTTTTTTTCATTGCCTACTTATTTATTGGGTTATTTGTTGTCTTGCTATTAGATTTCTTAAGTTCTTTGTATATTCTAAAATCAGATCACTGTGAGATGTATAGGATGCAAAGATTTTCTCCCATTCTGTGGGGCTCTCCCATAAATCTGTTTCCTTTGCTATACAGAAGCTTTTTAGTTTCATTTAATCCCATTTGTTGATTCTTGGTGCAGTTTCCCAGGCAACTGGAGTCCTGTTAAGGAAATACTTGTCTATGCCTATGGATTGGAGTATATTTCCTATCTTTTCTTCTAGTAGTTTTAAGGTTTCTGTAGTTTTCTAGTAGTTTTAAGGTTAAGATCTCTTAACCATTTTGAGTTGACTCTCATGCTGCTTGAGAGATACAGGTCTATTTTTAGTTTTCTACAAATGGTATCCAGTATTCCCCAGCACCATTTGCTGAAGAGGCCATCTTTTCTCTATTGAATGTCCATAGCCTCTTTGTCAAAAATCAGGTTGCATTGGGTTACTTGGGTGTATCTCTGGGTCTTCAGTTCTGTCCCATTGATCTTCAAGCCTACTTTTGTGGCAGTACTAAGCTGTTTTTTGCCATTGTGGCCCTGTAGTATAGTTTGGAGTTAGGTATCATGATACCTCCTGCACTGATTTTGTAGTGTAGGATATGTTGTCAATACATAGTCTTTTGTGCTTCCATATGAATTTTAGGATTGTTTTTTCTATTTCTGCAAAGTAAGTCATTGGAGTTTTGATGGGGAGTGCATTAAATCTATAAGTCACTTTTGGTAGGATAACCATTTTCACAATATTATTTCTTCCAAACCATGAACAACGGAGGTCCTTCCATCTTCTAGTATCTGCTATTTCTTTCTTTAATGTTTTGAAGTTTTCTTTGTAGAGGTCTTCAGGGTCTTTGGTTACCAGTAGTTTTAAAGCTGTGATTCAAACAGCATTTGAGGAATTTAAGGTTTTTGTAGGTGGATAGATCTGCCAAGTTAGATTCAAAACTAACCATGGTGGTTAATCTTGATTGCAAGTTGATTAAATTGAGAGCAGTTTAGGAAATAGCAAAGTACACTTCTGGGTATATCTGTTAGGATGCTTCCAGAGAAGATTAAAGGGGAAGACCTGTCCTGAGTGTGGGTGGTACCTGTCCTGAGTGTGGGTGGCACTACATGTATATCCCAGATGGAATAAAAGGGAAGAAAGATGAATCCTGCCACCTCAGGCAGCCATATTCTTTACCTTGTGGCTGTCATGAGGTAAACAGCCGCCTCCACAGGCTCCTGCTGCCATGATGTTCTGAGTTGGCTCAGACCTAGAGTAATGTAACCAGCCAACCACGGACTGAAATCTCTGAAATCAGAATAAATCATTCTCCCTTAAGTTTTCTCATGTATTTGTCACAGCAAGGAAAAAGTCTTGCACACTAATATCTTATTGATCCATAAACCAGTAGACAGAAATTAATCAATTCCCCCAAACAGAAATTATTTGCATTTTTCTAAACAAAATCTATAAATTAATCTCCGGCTATTGATCAGTCTACAGAAGTCCAGTAAAAGGTAGAAGCCCAGAACTGTATGGATGAGCATCCAGTTCTTTAATATCTTTTGCCTGATTCATAATTTAGGTGATTTTTCTGACACATGGATTTTATCTTTTACTATAGGAGAATATTTTTTTAAAACATGATGAATTAATAAAATACTGAATAGTATATCATTATAGAATAATAGAATCTAGAATCTGAAGTTTGATATATTAGTTGTCATATTAAATTCTTATTAAACTTTGTATTCCAAGCCAAGATAAGGTTTTTAATGATTTCCAGTGTCATTTTTGAATCAGATTACATCCTTAAAAAAGCAGTACTCTTTTAAAATAATACTTTAAAAACATAAACTGTGCTTTATTCATTTAAAATATATCAAGTTTTTTTTTTTTTTTTTTTTTTTTGCAGTACTGGGGTTTGAACCCAGGGCCTCGCGCCTGCATGTTTTTCAAGTGCTAGACCACTGAGTTGCACCCTCAGCCCATTTTTTTGTACTTTTTGAGACAGGGTCTCGCTAAATTACGCAGACTGCCTCTGGTCTCGAACTTGTGATCCTCCTGCCTCTTCCTCCTGAGACGCAGGGACTATAGGTATGCGCCGCCACACCCAGCAGTAAAATATATTAGCTTTGAAAACAGTTTAATATTTATCAGTGGACTAGTTAGTGGGAGACCTGTCAATGACTCACATTCGTCACTCAGCTAGAAAGCATAACCAGCATGATGGTTTTATCTCAGCCAATTTCAAGTGAACCATTGGTCAATAACCAACTGTAAGATTGACTTATATGTGATATATAACAATGTAAGGAGCATAAAGATGAATATAATCCTATAGATTTGCCGAGGAACAATCTTCCCTCTCTATATAAATTGTCCCCTACATCTGTCAGTTTGCTGTACTTTGGGGGCTTGAATATTTCTGTGATGCTGAAAGCTATGCCACTGGTATTACAGATCCCAGCAGGATCACACATGGTTGGCAGTATTCAGCTGAGCTTCCAAACTAAGACAAACTAGGAGAAGAATATGTCTACCCACTCCCAAAATAATTAGCCATTGAAAACCCAATGAATAGCAGAGAAACACTGTCAGATATAGTGCTGGAAAAAGCCCCCCAGGCTGGAAGGCATTTGAAAGAGTACTGAGGAAGAGTTGTCTCCTCAAAGTAGAGTCAACCTTAATGACAAGAATGGAGTAAAGCCCCAGGGCACCTCCATTTGCTGATGTGGCACAACTCAAAATGAGAAGGAACAACTGTAAACATCCATTAATAATTGGAATGTAGAATGTATGTAGTATGAATGGAATAATATCCATATGCCTACAGGGAAGGCCAGTTAATATGTCTATTATTAAAATTTACACATCCTCTCTACTGAGGCCACTAATGAAGATAGGGAAGATTTTTTACCAGCTTCTGCAATCTGAAATATACTGAACATGCAATCAATATGTTCTGATAATTACTGGTGACTGGAATGCAAAATTTGGAAACGAAGAAGGATCAGTAGTTGGAAAATATGGCATTGGTTGGTGACAGAAATGATGCTGGGGATTGCATGATAGAATTTTGATCTTGAGTATATCCACCTGAGTTCTGGTATCACCTCAAGACAGGTTTGATGCAGTAGACACTAATTATTGAAGACCAGATGAGTTATGGCATGTTATTAAAGACATCATTCATGAGGAAAGCAAAATGTTATCAAAAAGACAGGAAAAAAGAAAGGACCAAATTACATGTCAAAAGAGACCCTGAAACTTGCCCTTGAACATTGAGCAGCTAAAGTAAAAGGAAGACATGATGAAGTTAAAGTACTAAACAGAAGATTTCGAAGGACAGCTCGAGAAGACAAAATCAAATATTATAATGACATGTGCAAAGAGCTGGAGATAGAAAACCAAAAGAGAAGAATATGCTGTTTTTCTCAAGCTTAAGGAATTGAAGAAAAAATTCAAGCCTGAAGTGGCAATAGTGAAGGATTCTACAGGGAAAATATTAAATGACACAGGAAACATCAAAAGAAGATGCAAGGAATGTACAGAGTTCTGTATACCAAAAGGAATTGTTGGATGACTAACCGTTTCAAGAGATTGTATAAGATCAGGAACCGATGTTATTAAAGGACAAAGTGGAAGCTACCTTGACAGAATTGGTGAAACACAAGGCTCTAGGAATTGATGGAATACCAATTGAGATGTTTCAACAAAGAGATGCAGTACTGGAGGTGCTAAATATTTATGCCAAGAGTTTTGACAAACAGCTACATGGCCAACTGACTGGAAGAGACACACATTTGTGGTTCTTCCAAAGAAAAGGGATCCAACCAAATGTGAAAATTATCAAATGATATTGTTAATATCACATGCAAGTAAAATTTTGTTAAAGATCATTCAAAAGTGACTGCAGCAGTATATAGATAGGGAACTGGCAGAAAACTGAACTGGATTCAGAAGATGGCATGGAACCAGGGACATCATTGCTGACGTCAGATGGATATTAGCCAAAAGCAGAAAATACCAGAGAGATGTCTATGTTTTATTGACTACACAAAGGCATTTGACTATGTGGATCAAAACAAATTATGGATAACATTGTGAAGAATGTAAACACCAGCACACTTAGTTGTACTCTTGAGGATTCTGTACATGGACCAGGAAGCAGTAGTTCAAACAGAAGGAGGAAACACTACCTGGTTTAAAGTCATGAAAGGTGTGTATCAGGGCTGTATCCTTTTACCGTACCTCTTCAATGTCTATGCTGATCAAATCATCTGAGAAGCTGGACTTGATAAAGAAGAATGCAGCATCATGATTGGAGGAAGACTCATTAACAACCTGTGTTACGTAGATGACACAACTCTGCTTGCTGAAAGTGAAGAGGATTTGAAACATTTACTGATGAAAATCAAAGAACATAGCCTTCAGTATGGATTGCAATTCAACATCAGCAAAAAAATTAAATAAATAAATAATAAAAAAGGAAAATCCTTATAACTGGATCAGTAAGCAGCTTATGATAAATGGAGAAAAGATTGAGATTATCCAAGATTTTGCTTTACTTGGTTCTACCGTCAACACCCAAAAAAGCAGCAGTCAGGAAATCAAAAGATGCATTGCATTGTTAAAAGCTGTTGCAAAAGACCTCTTTAAAGTGTTTAAAAGTAAGGATATCACATTGAAGAGGAAGGTGTGCCTGACTCATACCATGGTATTTTCTGTTGCATCACATGTTTGTGAAAGCTGGACATTGAATAAGGGAGGTAGGAGAATTGATGCTTTTTAATTGTGGTGCTGGAGATGATTATTGAATATAGCATGGACTGTCAAAAGAACTAACAGATTTGTCCTAGAGGAAGTGCAACCAGAGTGCTCCTTGGAAGCAGGAGTGGCTAGACTGTGTCTCATGTATTTTGTACATGTAGTCAGGAGGGACCAATCCCTGGAGAAGGACATCATATTTGGGAGGGTGACAGGTCAATGAAAAAAAGGAAGAACCACAATTAGATAGGTTGACAGTGTCTATAATATGGGACTATAATATGGGAAAAGATGGTGCGTCTGGCACAGAATTGGGGAGTGTTTTATTCTGTTGTACATAGGATTGGTATGAGTTGAACCTGACTCCTCAGCACCTAACAACAATAAACAACAATATACGTTGTACACATTTCTTGGAAATTGTTGTATAACATATCATGATGTCTGTAATACTTTTCAAAATTATGGTAACAAGATAATATAGTAATTAAATGTTTTACTTCTTCATTTATGAAAAATAAAAGACTTTCTATGTATTTAAAGAGTTATCTACCAGTTAAGAGTTGCAAAATTTTTTCCACAGTTGTTCAAAAAGAAATATGAAAGTTATAAATAATGAAACCTCTTTAAAAAGTATAAAAGGTAGAATTTCAAATATTAAGTCATGAAGACAGCCACCCCAATTTGTGATGACATTATACCTTTTTCATTATAACTTGTATGTAGTCTTTAAATCCCACATAGGGTTTCTGTGAGTCCAACCCGACTTGACAGTACCTAACTACAAACAACAAAATCCAACATGAAAGTAGATAATTTCATAAATCATTTATGATAAATCATTTTGTGTTTTGCATAACTATATTTAAGTTAACTAAGATCATCAATGTCATTGTTAATTTGGAAAAATCAAAATTGTTCTCTTTATCTTGGCATAGTATGTGATTTACATGTTTTGTCAAGTTCATGTTATCACTATTTTACTATATCATTAATTTTGTAAATCTTTTTTTTTTAAATCTTAAGACAATCTCATTATGCACTACTATTTCATTATGTTCTATGAAAATATGCTGAAGAATGATAAGGAGAGTGTTCATGATGTTTTCATAACTATTTGGCAAATACTGCTTTAGAGAGTCACAATGGACCAGTCTAAAGAATGCTGGATACTTTAAGAAAATTTACATTTTAAAATGTTTTCTGAGAGAAGTGCTGTCTGTGGTTCTGTCTTTTCTGCTGGTAAGAAATTATTTGATTTTTTTAAAGGAAGATTTGCCTTCCTGCTAGAATATGATGTTTCTAAGAATTAATCACTTAATTAAATGTTAGTAAATAGTTGAAAGTTTTACAAATGATACACTGACTATATAGTATTTAAATTAGTATAATCTAATTGTTATATGAACTTATGGTTTTTGAACTCTATAATATTTTTGCTCTAATTCACAACATTATTTTGTACACATTAATCATTTCACTAAAAACCTTCAGAGCTTTTTCCATAGTTATGGAAAATATTTCTTCAGAATTTTTAGCAGTTATGCCATGATTTCTGTTTTCATATTAATAATCATCGGGTAAAAACAAATTATATATGTGTGACCTAAACGTGGTTTTAGGGAGGTTATTTTCTAATTTTATTCATAATTGCTCCTTGAGGCTGGAGAATTTCCTTCCTTCCTTCCTTCCTCTCTTCCATTCTCCCTCCCTCTCTCCCTCCTCTTTCACACTGGATAGGCACATATTCTACCACTGAGCTATAATAGCAGTCCCTTCCTCTCCCTCTCTCCTTTCTCTACCCACCCGCCCGCCCGCCCGCCTGCCTGCCTGCCTGCCTGCCGCCTGCCTGCCTGCCTGCCTGCCTGCCTGCCTGCCTGCCTGCCTGCCTGCCTGCCTTCCTTCCTTCCTTCCTTCCTTCCATTTGCCAGGTAATAAAACATTCCCCGTAAGATAAGATGACACTCTAATGAACAGGTTTGCTATGCTAGTGGTCTTTTTAGTAACTATAACAGAAAGGAATATAGGAAATCTTACCACTATTTTGTACCTCAAGAAGCTGTAATGAAACAGTTTAGAGAAAATCATCTAGTTTGGGATTCCTAATCTTTCAGAATAACAATCTTTTACCACATTAACTTTGAAATTTATTAGTTTTCTCTGCTTTCTTCTCGATGATATGCTTTCTAATTTGTTTGTTTTTATAACTTCTAGAACTCTCCTATTCTACCCAATTTTCTTTACTAGCATTTCTCCTTTACTTTGTCTGCAGCCATAGCTTCTGATCCTTCCTGATCTCAGATGCTTTCCTACTGTTGCACACTCTTAAATATTTTTTCCCTTTGTTCATTGTCCCAAAGTATGTTTCTAATAAAATAGAAACAGTTTATATTTTCCAGCCTCCGCTCCCCTTTCTCCTCACCTTCACCCTCACTCACTTAAACAAGGATGAGATTATTACAGTGAAAACTGGGGTATTTTGTCATACTAGGCAGTTCTCTAAATTGCTAATTTGAAGTGACCAGATTTTGAGTCTGCTGATTGTTTGAACTATTGCTTTTCTTTTTTTCACATATATTGTGTAACTTTGAGTTACCTTTGGTGTTTAAGCAGTTTAGGCATATCTGCTATTTTCCCTTTGAATAACATCAATGAATTGTATAAGAATAAGGATTCTGTAAAATACTTTATGATGGAACAAATGAGTTTTATTTTAGGTAAATATAGTAGTAATTCAATTTTTGTTCTTCATAAATTGTTTTTATTAAGAGATGTTATAGCCTTAAATACATGTTAATATCATAAAAGAATGAATTTGTGCTCTTTATATTTAAATTGATTTTAGGAAAGTAAACTTTTAAGAGAAATATTCAGATGGAAATAACCTTTTTATCAATGTAACTTTTAACTACATAGTTTCCCTTTGTCTTATTAAACTTGAAACCTGCTTGTCAGTGATTTTAGTGTATTTTAGAAGTACAAAATGTTGAAGGGAATATATATGTTGAGATTAACCAGAGTGGGTGCAAAAGTAAAAAGTGCTTTTTTACTGGGCAAGATGGGTAATAGGAGGAAAGCCCCTAATATGATAAACATTTATTAGAAGTATGTGGCCTTAAAGCTTAAAGGGACATCATAGATAGTTTAATGCAGTTGCCTTCTTTGCCAGATTAGGGAAATAAATGTGGAGTGGTGAATTCCGTCAGGCTGCCTTCTGTGAGGGTGATAAATTTGTGGTAGAGCTAGGGTGTCAACCAGCAACGATTGACTTCTAGGTCAGTGTATTTCCAGTTGTAAAATGGTTTTTACCTAAGAAAGGAATTTGGAAATCATTTGGAGTAACCTAGCAAAGCCTTTCCTAGCAAAGCGGGGTTTGGCAGTGCATTCTCCAAGCAATCCCAAAACAATCAGCTGTTGAAAACCTTATAAGGGTTGCTATGAGGCAGACTCTAGTGGAGGGCACCTAACAACAACAACAACAACAACATGGCCTATGGCCATCTATGCTATTGTGATGAAAGGGGCAATAACTTTAGGGTATTTTCAACAAAGACTTAGAAACCAGCCAGAAAACTTTAATTTACTTCTTTTTATAAAAGCATTAGATAACTATCTCTGGAATATTGCAGAGAAATGAATGAAAAGCTCATTTCTTGGTAGAAATTATCTTTTCCATCTTTACATTTCTTGAAGTAAAACATACAGCTGTAATAAATAATGCTCCTAATAAGTAAACATGCTGTTGTTGTTAGGTGTCCTTGAGTCAGTGTCCAACTCATAGTAACCCTACATACAACAGGTGAAATACTATTGTCAGTGCTCCTCTGGTATTCATAGGGTTTCAGTGGCTGATTGTTGTTTGGGAGTGGGCTGCTGGGTTCTTCTCCCAAGCCTAACGGCACCTGGTGTTCCCAGGTGGTCTCCCATCCAAGTACTAACCAGGTCCAACCCTGCTTACCTTCTGAGCTCTGACAGGATCAGAAACCACAGTGGTATGGCTTCAGGCTTCCACTAAATGATTCCTGAATGAATGATTAAAAGTTAAGTTATAAAGGACCTGATAGTTGGGTTTTTCAGTATGTAAATAGAATATTGTCCCAAATAAGGTAGAATCGAAGAACAGGAAGACTATTATACTGTAGTATTTTCTATTCAGTTGTCTGTTAGGAAAGAGTGCCCTAGGGGAATATTATCTTTTGAGATGTGAATTGATGCTATAAAAGTAGTTTATTTCTTCATAGGATAAACATATAGTTCTTAGTTTCCTTGTTAGTATGTATCTAGTTAATAGCTTGCTAGACATTTTTGGAGAAAGGAAAATCTTCTTCCTGACATCTGATTATGTTTAATCTTCCTAGTGTGAAAGCTTCCATGTGGATTCCATCTGGTAGCAGATTAAATGGCTCTTATGGGCTAGCTCCACTTAAATTTTATGTTTAACACCATGCCAGTCTTGGAGAACTACTCAAAAGAAATTGCACAGTGACAAGAATAAAGTCCTCTGTGACAAATTTCCCATTAAATGAAAACCATTTGCAATGTTCTTTTTATTCTAAAATGTGTATTTTAAATTAGCTCCTATTATTACCTAAATAACCTGCAGCCATAGCCCTGTGGCATCTGATCCCATCAGATCTTGGAAGCTAAGCAGGGTCTGGCCTGGTTAGTACTTGGATGGGAGACTGCCTGGGAACACCAGGTGCTGTGGGCTTGGGAGACGGACCATACAACCCCCTCCCAAAAATCAGTCTGCCATTGAAAACCCTATGAACACCAGGGAAGCACTGACAATAGTGTTTCACTGGTTGTATGTAGGGTCACTATGAGTTGGATACCAACTTGAGGGCACCTAACAACAACAACAACATTACCTAAATGTGGGCTGAGGTTTAGCTCAGTTGGTAAGGTGTTGCTTCACGCTCCCTGAGGACCTGAGTTCAATCCCCAGCACTGCAAAAACAGGAGAAGGACATGACAATCCAGTTCCGAAGCAGTCCCCAAACAGTCAGCCATTGAAAACCTAATGAGGGTCGCTATGAGTTAGACCCGACTCTAGGACACCTAACAACAACATTACCTAAATAGACAGTGAATTGGAGATCTGGCATAGTCCTCAAACTAGAGATGATAAGTTGCCATTTAAAATAGGCATGATGGAGAGTTTGCTGTTATCAAACTAACCAAAATGTAATTTGATGTGCTATCCCTTATTTCATTTTCTTTAATAGATAAAAGAAGCATATGTTATCCCTTGGGTTTCCCAATCTTACTACCTCTTGATTTTTCTTGTGTTCTTCTGTCCTCCTTACCTCCTGCCTTGCAAGAATTGCCCTTTCTTGAGCTTGGGGTCTCATTGTGCCTCTTCTTTCACTCCTTCTCCTCTTATCTTATTCTTTTCCATTCTTAGTTTTTTAATACAATTTTTTTGTTTGTTGGGTGCCATTGAATCTGATCTGATTCATAACAACCCTATATACAACAGAACAAAACACTACCCAATGCTGTGCCATGCACATGTTCTTTTTATGTTTTAGCCCAATGTTGTAGTCACTATGTTTCTTCTCATTTTGAGTTGTGCCATTTTAGATAAAGGAGGTCCCAGGGGCTTTACTCCATTCCCGTCATTAAGCTCGACTCCTCTTTGAGGAGGCAACTCTTCCCCAGTTGTCTCTTGAATGCCTTCCAACCTGAGGGGCTCATTTTCTGGCACAGTATTTGACAGTGCTTCTCTGCTATTCATAGGGTTTTCAATGGCTGATTGTTTTGGGAGTGGCTGCTTTCCCCTTTTCCCTAGTCTACCTTAGTATAGAAACTCGGCTGAAATTTGTATGCCATGGATGGCCCTGCTTCTATCCAAAGTACTGGTGACATAGCTTTCAGCATCACAGCAACATGCGAGCCCCCATAGCACAACAAGCTGACAGACACATGGGGGCTTAATACAGTATTTGGTATATATTCTTTAAAAGTGTGTGTGTGTGTGTGTGTGTGTGTGTGTGTGTGTGTGTGTGTGTGTGTGTAAAGCTTAATAATAAAACAAAAGTTGGGCATGGTGGTGCATACCTGTAATCCTATCACCTGGGAGGCTGAGGCAGGAGGATCTACACAAGTTCCAGGCCAGTCAGGGATACACTGTAAGACCCTGTCTCAAAAATAGTAATAGTAAAAGTAGTAGTAATAATAATGCTAATGCTAATAATAATAATAATAATAATAATAATAATAACAATAATAATAATAATGTCAATACCCATCTCCTAACCTAAGACCTCAATGATTGCTGAGTATTAACACTTTGAAATAAATCAGTGTACTCTTGATCCATTCATCTACCTCCTTCCCTTGTGCCTAACTTAAATTTGTGTTTATCCTTCCTTTGTATTCTTAACCTCTGTGGATATTAAAAACAAAACCTTTAGAAAAAGACTATTTTTCTTTTACTATTCTGTTATATCTCTATCTATAGCATTACCATTTACAAATATTATTCATTCCTAAATAATATATTAGGCTTTTCAAACTTTTGAGCATTATAAAAAGGTTCATATTTTTAGGCTTTACTCATTTGATTTTTGTCACTCATCATTATATTTCTAAGATTCATGTGTATTTTTGCAGTAGTTGTAGTTCCATCTATTTTCACTGCTGAATGATACTTCATTGTGTGGATGAAAACTATTTACTGTTTTCCTGATGGATTTTGGGTGGTTCCAATTCTTTTGTTGTTATGAGTGATGTACTATGAACGTTCTTGGATATGTCTCCTGATGAGTATATGTAAGATTTTCTCTGTTTACAGAATGTCCAGACATCAGTTATGGAAATATTAAGATTTTCATGACAATATCCCACTTCCCCTTCTCCACAGCTTTGTTGACACTTGAATTTGGCAGACTGAAGTTTTATAGTTCATTAACTTTTCTCAGGGCTGGGATTTAGCTCAGTTGGTAGAGCACTGCACTGCAGTCTCTGAGGACCCAAGTTCAATTCCCAGCACCACAAAAATGGGAGAAGGGCCTGGCAATACACTCCCAAGGCAATCCCAAAACAGTCAGCCATTGAAAACCCTATGAAGGTCGCTATGAGTTGAATACTGACTCCACGGCACCTAACAACAGCAACTTTTCTCAAGTTGTGTGTGGATGGGTATCAATGTTGGTCTAGAATGACTTACAAGATAAATTGGGAATGTTCCCTGTATTTCTGTTCTAGGGGAAGCATTTACTATTAAAATGATTTGTCCTTTGTGTTTTTAAAAATTCCTTTGTTTCCCATCTAAATCTTTTCTATCTTTTACTTAGTAATATTTTTCTATATGTCCTTGGGTTCCTGTTCTGTTTAAGATAGAAACTTATAATAACGTTTATCAAAATGCATATATGGAAATGTCACAATGAAAAGCATGTCAAAATGAATCACATTACCGTGTACATTAAAAATTTCCAATAAAAAATAAAACAAACAAACAAAAAAACTCCTTTGTAAATTGTCTAGGCCTGAAATCTCCTCTCCTCATCTCACCTCTCTTTTCCTCGCCTTTCTTTTCCTTTGTTTTACTTACTTACTTATTTACTTATTGAGACAGGATCTCACAGGGTATCCCAGGCTCTCCTGGAATTGCTGTGTAGACAAGATTGGCCTGAAACTCATGTGAGTTCTCCTGCCCAGTGCTAGGATTACAGGTGTCATCACCACACCCACCCTCAAATTTTCTTATGGAAAGATTTTTTAAAAAAGAGACCTTTACATTTGTTTTGGTTTCTTATGTTTTTACTTTGTATTATGAAGAATTCTGAACACACTAAAAAGTAAGCAATATTGTTGTTAACTCTCTGTGTCCCTACACCCACTGATAAGTCCTTGCTCATCTTCAGCCATTGTCCACTCTCCCCAGCCCATATCACAGTGAAGTACATTGTACAAAGTTTACCTATCAATAATTTCATTTGTGGCTCTAAAATGTAAAGACTTTTCAAAAACTATAAACTCATGTAATCTCATATAAACCATTATCTCATCTTCTGTAATTCCTTAGTACCAAAAAAGTTTTCAAATTCCTAATTATCTGGTAAATATTATAAAATTATTTGTTATATATCATCTATGAATTTTACATTTTAAAGTTTATTTATAAATGTATATATAATTATATTTACACAGAACTATTAGTTTATTTGTATCATGAGCTGAATGATGTCCACACAATGTGATTGGTTTTAGATGCCTAAGTGGATATGGGCTTTAAATTCTTTTTAATGATTTCTGATTTGATTATTGATTTCTAGCTCAATTTTATTGTGATATAATGTATTAGTTTCTTTGAAATTTACAGAGGCTTTCCTTATGGACTGATACATAAGCAAGTTTTTAAATATTTCATGTTTGCTTGAAAAGAACATGTAATTCTATTATTGTTTGTGGAATTCTGTATTTGTCCATGAAATGAAGCTTTTTAATCTTTAGCTTCTCCCCCTCCTTTTTATACAGATTATTTTATTTGTGAATAGACCGGTTGTTTGTCTTGTTATTTCCCATTGTATGCATATTGCAACAAGCAGTCCTTGTAGGGTCATTTACCATGTTGTTCTGCCTTTTTCAACCCCAGTATTTCTGTAAATACACATTGAGACAGTGATTACATTCAGATTTGGTTTCCTTTCCCAAGAATATTCACAGTTAAGTGATGTGTTCTTTGATCATGAGACTTAAAGCTGTTATCTTTTTTTTAAATGATGTTAGCAGCCTTGATATTCAGTATCTTGATCTCTTAGTTCTTAAAAATTATAAAATGATGATCTAGTTCTATTATTCCTTCCTTATTTCCTAATTGGAATATTTCTATAATGAGAAACTTTGCCTCATTTATTATTTATCTACCCAGTGGTATAGTTAGTATATGAAAAATGAGATTGGTGCTAATTTTTCTTTATTGGTTGGTTTTCAGTATGGTAAGTTTATCCCTTGGTTTAGTCCAAAGGTTTTCATTTCTTTTATATCAGTATAAACTTAGTGATTTAAACATATTGAATGTTTCACTCCATGGCATTTATTATTATTGATTATTATTGATCGTCACATCTTTGACCTTTGGAGGTCTTTTCAGGCCCTTTTGGCAAGACTGTAGTAGTTTTTGATAGGCTTTTCTGATAATCTGGATGATAAGATCCTCTAAATTCATCATGTAAATTTCTCTACTTTCCCAAGGAAACTTGATTCCTTTTGATAAGAAATGGTATTTGGATTTTACAACCTGGATGCCAGGGGTATACTTTTCTATAGTATTAGACTAGAAAATGCTTTGTTATCATTTTCAAGCACTAGGCTAATTTTGAGGTGATATGAAAATTCTTGTATTAAGGAATTGATTTTTCTTTCTTCCCTCCCTCCCTCCCTCCCTCCCTCCCTTCCTTCCTTCCTTCCTTTTCTTTTCTTTTCTTCTATTTTATTTTATTTTATTTTATTTTATTTTATTTTGCTGGACAGCTGAACCCAGAGCCTCAAGCATACTTTTCAAGTGCTTTATTATTGAGCTGCACCTTTTGTCTTGAGACAGGGTTTTGATAAGTTGTGCAGGCTGCCTCTGGCCTTGAACTTGGGATCCTTCTGCTTCAGCTTCCTGAGTTGCTGACATGCACCACTATGCTCAGCTTTGATAAAGTATTTTTAAAATTAATTCAGGTAGCAGCTAATATCTCTTGCTTTTTAAAATGTTGGTATTATCAAAGGCTTTGATGGTTTTTTTTTAGCAGATAGCCATAATTTATTGAATTGATTTTAAATGGTATTGTATTAAATAAATGTTAATATGTTATCATGTTGAAAATGTGTCATATTTTAACATAATTCTACTTCTTCATTACTTTCCAAGACTTTAGTAGTGGTTTACTAAATGTTTTTATTTTTTCTCTTTCCCTATAGGTTATTTTAGTATCTGCCAATAAATTGACACGTTATATAGAGCCATGCCAGTTAACAGAAGATTTTGGCGGGAGTCTCACCTATGATCACATGGACTGGTTAAATAAGAGGCTGGTTGGTATATTACAGTGAGATAAAATGTTACTGTATATAAATAAAACATTTTGATAACATTTTAATCAATTAAAAATGCAGGTTTATTTCTCTTTTAACAAAAATATAGAAATATATTCCATACCATATTATAGCAAAATGTTTGAAGAGAAATATCCAGATCCTCTTGATTAGAGTCCTGATGCCAGATGACCTTCATTGATGTATTTAATATTTTCATGGATCAATTCTCACATCTCTGATATAGTAATAATAATTGTACTATCTTGTGGGAGGGTAAGAAAAAAGGAAGATATACCCAAATACTTAGAACACCACCCAACATGATATACCATTACTGTTGCTCTTAGTAAGATCAGTAAAGATTGTAAAACTTTTAAGTAGAATAACAGAGTAGCATAATAATTTGAGTCAATCCAGACCATTTTCAGAGGATATTTACACATTTGAATTCTTAACTTGAGCAATTTGACAGAATAAGCCTTTCATTTCTGAATGCATATCTTGTTCAGACTTCTGAAATCTGCTGCTGTGTATAAAATATGTTGTTTTCTTCAATTGCTAATAGAACAATCTTCAAATTAACTTAGTTTAAATTACATGCTAATTTATTGAAGAATAATAAACTTTTGGTTGTCTCTGAATGAGTAGCTATTTCTGTTTCCACCGTATTTTAACAATGATCTCAGCAGATGTGTGTTCACTTTGGTACATGTTTAAACAGATTTACCCAAATCACTTTTAAAATATATTTGAACAAATCATGTTACAGTTACAACTAGTTTATTTTTATATTACATACTTTTCTATAAAACTCTTAGCTATATTATATAGAACCAATATGGACTGATGACAGAACAAAATGAAGAAATATTCTATAACTAGAATTAGAGGCCTAGAACTGATCGAAATAGCATTCACATAGTTATGAAATTTGTTATCGGTGCAGATTTTTCTCAGAGAAATACAGAATAAAAATATACTTGTATGAATGAAAAATACAAATAATTTCTGACTGTGTTTACATTGAAGAATCCTTTTCCATTAAAACTATTCATTGTTTTGGGATGCAGTTCTGTCTTCTTTTTGTACACTGTGATGTGTTTCTGGTGGTTAAAATGCACTAAGTAACTTCCTGGGGAGGAAAAGGAATCCTGGCTAATTCTGTTGCTCTTAACTAAAAATCCTTATTACATATTAACTTTTAAGGTTATTCTTAGTATATTAATAAAATGTCATATTGTAGGTTTTTGAGAAGTTTACAAAGGAATCTACATCATTATTAGATGAACTTGCTTTGATTAACAATGGAAGTGATAAAGGAAATCAGCAAGATAAAGAAAGGTAGGTGGCTTTGATAGTGACCCTCATAGGGTTTTCAATGGATGATTGGGGATTGCCTTGGGAGTGGATTGCCTTGTCCTTCTCCCATTTTTGCCCTGCTGGGAATCAAACTCAGTACCTCAGAGACTACAGAGCAGTCCTCTACGAACTGAGCTAAATCCCAGCCCCTGATAGGTGGCTAGTGGCATGTAATTATACATTTGCAAAGTTATGGTTAATCTGCTAAAAGATAACCTGTAATATTGGTGCAAGCTAAAAGGACTACAAACAAGTCTCCATTCAATTCAAATTAATATACTATAAATGAATACATAAAACATTCATCTGAATATTTCTTTAAAAAGCTTTTTTAAAAAGTTTTTTTTTTTCTTCCATGTCAATACAGGAGGTTGAACCCAGGGCCTCGTCCATGCTAGGAAAGTGCTCTGCCACTGAACTGTACCCCAGCCAACTTTAGATTTTTGAGACCAGTCTTGCCAAGTTGCACAGGCTGCCTCTGGCTTCAAATTTGTGATCCTCCTGCCTTAGCCTCCAGAGTACCTGATATTGCAGTTACGTGCCACAGTGCCCAGTTTCAAAAGCCATTTTTTTGATAAATGGTAACACATTTACTTTTTTTCTGACACTGTAGAAAATGTTCAGTTGCAGGAATATGTTTTCAAAATGAAAGAATTTTCTGTCCCTTTTAGTTCTACTTTTTCCTGGTAAAGAATATGAAAAGAGTTGCAGCTTGAATTATCATAACTTCAGTAACAGTTAAATGCCTCCCTCATAGAACCTCCTCTGTCCTTGTAAAATATATGATATTCATGAGCCTCATTTAGGGGATTTGCCATTTTATGACATTGGATGAAGAAATAGTTGAGTCGTATTACATAAATATAACTATCTAGATTTATAATTTAGCCAATAATCCATTAAACTTTCCAATCTTGTCACTTCATTTTTCTATTAGTAAGTTAAGTTCTGGTCTCTTGATTATTAGTTGTCACTAGGACAGTAGTTTTTCATTAGGAAATTTGAAGGAGTCATCAGATATTCATCTAGTTCCTTTGCATCTGACCTTGAATAAATAGTGGAACCTTGTAAAAATGCATCTTGTTTTTCTGTGACGCCAAATGGAGTCACATATCAAATAACTCAAATAATTTAATACCAAATCTTGATTAAAACGAGGTGAAAGGTGAAAACAAATAGTTTGAATGTAAATCTAGTTGAGTTACTATATGCAGTTATGAACATTACTATCTTATGGATACTATATAAAAATGTGAATATTTAAATGCATTATTGTGTGTGTACAGCTGTCACATACATATATATGCTGTGGTTTAGGAATTGAAAATGTCACACAAGGAACTTGATAAAAATTAGCCAAAAATCTTGCTTTTTGATTAGTCCATCAGAATAAATTTGAAGTATCATAGTTATATTCCTCAAGAAAAACATCTGAAGAAAGTGCCTGTAGAAGATGAGTCCATGATCATAGAGTTGAATGCTGTCAATTGTATTTCTTTCTGTTTCTGAGAATGGCTGTAAATACTGTAGACGAAGGGCTCTGAGGAAGTGCTGCAACAAAGAAGCCTGTTTATCTCTTCCTTAGAACTTACCATTTTTTTATGGCAATGGAACTCTTTTTTCTTTACCTATTAATATCTTGGTCAGTGTTTGGAGAAACACTTTGGGAAATGCTGGTTTGCATGTCTACATGGATTATTAAATAAAATCTTGTATTTGCCAATCTCTCCTCAAGGCACTCAAGTGTCATTGCTTAGTTTCTTTTATAGCCAGGTAATAAAGTCCTTCCTCTTGCAAATTTTTAGCATCCTTCTCTATGTTGGTCCTTGGAAAGCATCTAGTCTATTGTTGTTGTTGTTGTAAGGTGCTGTCAAGTCGGTATCCAACTCATAGCGACCCTCTGTACAACAGGGGAAACACTATTGTCAGTGCTTCTCTGCTCTTCATAGGGTTTTCAATGGCAGGTTGATTTTTGGGAGAGGGTTGCCAGGTCCTTCTCCCAAGCCTACAGCTTCTGGTGTTCCCAGGTGGTCTCCCATCCAAGTACTAACCAGGCCAGACCCTACTTAGCTTCCGAGATCTGACGGGATCAGATGCCACAGGGCTACAGCTGCAGGCATCTGGTCTATACAGAAGGTGAAAGATTGAGTTCAATCCCATCATTTACAATGGCATAGTCCTTGGCTTTCATTGCCAGGTTCTCTTTCCCATATGTGCTTAAGACAAAAGCAGAAATCCAGCTGCACAAGAAGCATAGTTATAATAGGGAAGAGAGTGTAACTGCTAGGACACACCACACCCTGCCCCCAGCACCCACATATATATTCACATACACAGACCTGCAGTATCAGAGAAAATATTTGCAGCTATCAGAGGTTGCCATAGATAAGTAATTTTTGATTGGAGGAAGGCTATTATATTTTTAATGCTATATTTCTGGATTGCTATATAGTTTCATATTTCATATCAAAACAGTTATTTAGTGGATAAATATGAAAATAGGTTTTTGTAATATGTTTTAAATAATACTTTAATTAACAATGTGCTTTTTTTTCCCCCAAGTACTATGATTTTGTGATTTTAAAATTCTATGTTTTATCACATTGGTATTTCTCAGGCTACTAGTATTTAATTTTACCTAATAGGCTTCCTTGTGCTTAAAAGAAATTAGCAGGGTAGAAATAAAGTGCTTTAGGTTTTTCATACTTGTGTACCTCTGTTTTGTGTAAAGGAATTTCTTCTCTGTATAGATAGAAATATAACATAGCTGGGCAAAGTGGCACACACCTATAATCCCAGCAACTCGGGAGGCAGATACAGAAGGATTGCAAATTCGAGCCCAGAGGCAGCCTGTGTAATTTAATGAGACCTTATCTCAAAATAAAAAGTAAAAACTGGGCTGGGGATACAGCTTAGTGGTAAAATGCAAAAACATACATGAGGCTTTGGGTTCAACTTCCCAGTAGCACAAAAAAATAAAAAATAAAAAAATTCTATAGCTTTTAAGAATTACTTTCTGGTGCTTGTCAGGTCTGTGGATTTAAACTTCCTTCCTTCGGTTGATCCTGAAGCAGTTCTTCAGACAGGTAAGATGAAAAACGTATTTATGAGTGATAATAATAATCTAGTAAACCAATTGGATTGATCCGTCCCTTTAAAAAAGAAAAACAACATTGGACCATGTATATGTGGTAGGAATTTGAAGGGAAATTTTCCAAGCTGCCTTTTGATTTAACATATCAGTGTGTTAATATACTTTATTATGTTTAAAAAATAATGATAAATTATCCCTTTCAAGTATTTGGGTTTCCTTTTTATTTTGTAAAATGGAGTTGAAAGTTTCTGCTTTGGGCTGAGGGTATAGCTCAGTGATAAGAGTGTTGTCCATGCATGAGGGCCAGCACCAGAGGAAAAAAAAATTCTATTTCATTGGATTGTTAGGAGGATACTGAGTAATGCTCTCTATGCAACACACATTGTATTTTCAAATTTAATTCCCCAAGCAGACTTTTTGAGATAATTAGTATTATTTTCTGTTTTGTGCAAAAGGAAGCTAAGGCTTAGAGATTAAAAAAAATAAACATTGTTCAAGATCAAGTAAGTATTAAGGTTTGTCCTTATATCTTAAAACAGATCTAAATGCAAAGACAGGAGTTATACTATTTTATAATCATCTCTTTAAACACTTAGCACTTTGCAGTGGTGTCGTACACAATGAGTACTCAGGGCTGCATGATGTGTCTATTCCAACCTATATATCTCTAATAATCATTTTATGATTCTAGAACAAATTGGAATTCTTTACTACGGAAATCATGATTTTATTTCTAATCAGTTTTTTGTAACACCCCCTCTTAACTCTAAACTGACTGTGTCAAGGACTAGTCTAAGCTCTTTACTTATTAACTCATTTATTCTTCAATATATTCCTGTGAAGTTGGTACAATTATCATCTCAACTTTAAGAGGAGAAAACTGAATCATAAAAAATTAAATAACTTATGCAAGTTATACAGCCAGTAAATGCAGGCATTTTGGTTTCAGGGTATGTTCTTTGACAGAGTCACTTTGTGCTGTTTCTCTAACGGAAATGGTACCTACAAGGAAAACATTAAGAGTAACAATTGTCAAAGTAGAAAGAAATATTCTGATGATAATACCTTTATATATATATATATATATATTTATATTTATATTTATACATATATGTGTGTGTGTGTGTGTGTGTGCCAAAAATGTCTACACATTTTAAGAGATGTTATTACCTATGTGGTTTTTTTAAGTTGAATTGTGCTAGCAATGTGTAGTATGACATTTACTCAAAAGATGGCATTAATCAAATGAATGCTTGCACCACCATGCGACAGTCAGGATAGTCAAGGAAAATGGTGGAAGCATGTTTGTTGTTTGAGGAGTAAAAGACCATTTTGAAGTGGTGTTGGAAATTTGAGAATGTTATGGGAGTACAATGACAATGGAGGTAGTGAGTATGCAAACTCTACCACCCCTAGAAATTGCATGCATTCGTGATAAATTCGAAACGCTTAGTACTTTGTGTGATGTGCACAGGGGAGGATCGGGGAGGCCTCACACAGCAAGTCTTTCTTCTGCTATGGTAACTATTTTGTGTTCCTCTAGTAATTGCAGAAGTAAAATGTGACTTTTATTCATCTTTTGTTATCAATATATATTGAGTATTAGAATTTTAATACAAATTTTTCGTTTCTTAAAATGTGTATACATTTTATGGCACCGTGTGTGTGTGTGTGTGTGTGTGTGTGTGTGTGTGTGATTTGTGTGACGATTTGGTAGATGTGTTTTAAACATTTGCACAAATCTTTAAAACCAGTATGTTTTCAAATTATAAAATGTAGTGAAGAGTAAAGAAATAAATTCTGAATATCTTTGTAGTATTGATTCAGTTGTGCTAAGTTTTCCCAATATGATATAGATTGTCATTTCTGTAAGGAAGTAAGAATACTTGTAACCTCTGAATTATGTTCAGAAGTCACAATAAATATCAGTAAAAGTAGTACTTTATATTAAAACTCCATTCCACATGCATCTTTAACATTTTAAAAGCTTTTTTTGGCCATTTAAGAAGCTTAAAAATTCTTATTTTAAAGTTAACTTTATATACCATTAAGTCTTGCTTTATATCTATTAATTCTTAAGGTAGATATTGCAAGAATAAAAACTGGAGAGGCTTAGAACATTGTGGAGTTTTTAAAAAAGAAATTGGAAATAGCTGCAAACTATACTCAAAGTTCTATTTCTGTATAGTGAAAGCTATTTAAATTTAGGATATTTTCCTAAATAAAGATGAAGAGAATTTAAAAGACTTTATTATTTTGACCCTTAAATAATAATCAGAATGTTTTTATCCTGCAAAAACACTCTTTAACTTATCTATTTTTAAAATTGAAGATATACATATAGCTTCAGTTGTTGTACAGTCTATAGCTTTAATCTCTCATGTGTGATTGGATTTCCTCTGGGAGCGTGCAGTTCTTACACTAGTATGGCCTCTCATAATCATAGTTAATATGTTATAGAGATTTCTATTGAGGTTATTTATGGTTAAGTATTATTTGGTACTAGTATTTAAAACTTTCTACAGTTTTACTAAACCTACATTTGTGTCACTGTCAACTTTTGTTGAAGTGCTATCATTGAAAGTATAAATTAATACTGAAATCCTATAACATATTGCTTGGATTAGTACCATCAGACAGAAATCTCAGAGTGTCATTTTGCTCTGTAGGGAAAGATGATTGATTGGCACAGTATCCTGAGTAATGAATCCACCAACAAAAACAACATGATAAGCTGTATTTACTATGCCACATAACATGTATAGTGTATACACTTTAATATATTTTCTAGTTTGCATAGTATATGTGCTCATTTTTATATATGTAGACATACAGTTTTTCTGCTTCCTGTGGTACATAAATTTTTCAATTATGTTTTGCTTCTTAAAGGTAGGTAGGTAAGTTTTAAAAACAAGGGGCTAAAATTTAGCAGGTTGGCAAATAAGAACTGTATTTTTGTATTAATCACAAGTATGTTTCGTTTGTAAAGGGCATGAATTGTTATCCGAATTACAGCAGCGTCGATTTAATGGCTCTGATGGAGGGGTCTCATGGTCTCCTATGGATGATGAACTGCTTGCTCAGCCACAGGTTATGAAGTTGTTAGATTCACTCCGAGAGCAATATACCCGCTACCAGGAAGTTTGTAGGCAGCGTAGTAAGCGCACACAGTTAGAAGAGATTCAGCAGAAGGTGATGCAGGTAGGTGTCCGATTTGAATATATTGTAACTGTCTGTAATTCTAAATATTTTTCTCTGATAATTTGTATTATATGACTTTTTACTAAGTCTTATTTGCACTATGTAGAGAACTTTAGAAATTTCAAACTGTATTTTAAAACTATTTTAATTATGTATCTTTTTATACATCATGTCTGCTTTAAAGTTATAGAACTTTGCACATGCTATGCAAGCACTCCACCACTGAGCTACATTCCCCAACCCCTTTTTTATTTTTTATTTTAGACAAGGTCTTAGTAATTTGCTCAGACTGCCTCTGGCCTCAAACCTGCAATCCTCCTGCCTAAGTCTCATGAGTTGCTGGGATTATGTGTCTTGGCACCTAGCTTAAAGTTATGTTAGGTCTACAGTGAGCACGCAGCTCACTAACAGAAAGAACTTCAAAAACAACTGATAGAAACTTCATCAATTATCTCTGTATTCTTTTAGTAAATAACATTTGAGTCAGGAGTGGTGGTGCATGCCTGTAACCCCAGCAGTTTGGGAGGTGGAGGCAGAAGGATCGCAAGTTCAAGACCAGAGGCAGTCTGCATAATTTAGCGAGACGCCGTCTCAAAAAGTTAACAAAAAATGGGCTGGGTGTGCAGCTCAGTGGTCCAGCACTTGCAAAGCATGTAAGCACGAGGCCCTGGGTTCAACCCCCAGTACTGCAAAACAAAACAAAACTTCCTTCTTTCCTTCCTTTCTCGTTGCTTGCTTTCTTGCTTGCTAATTTTGTTTGTTTGTTTGTTTGTTTGTTTAGTACTTGGGCGTTGAACCCAGGGCTTTGGACGTATTTTGCAAGTGCTCTACCACTGGGCTGCAGCCCTAGCCCATATTTTATTTTTTTGTTTTGAGACAGAGTTTCACTAAGTTATGCAGACTGCCTCTGTCCTCAAACTTGGAATCCTTCTGCCTTGGCTTCCCAAGTCACAGGGATTACAGTCATGTGCCACCATGCCCAGCTCAGTTTTCTTTATGAAGGTTATAAATGATAGGAGCATTAATATTCATCATGTAGTGTTTTTCTCTACTTTGCCGTATATCACAATTTAAGGAAACATGCATTTCCTTTGTCAAAATGATTACTTAAGTTTAACTATATAGTAACATATTGATAATATGTTGATCATATAGCTTGAACTATTCTGTCTTCAGTCTTGTGAATTTGGGAGACATGTTAAAACATTGTTTTTATAGAGATACTCATAAAGTTGAATATTTTTCTTTATGTTAAATCAGTGAAAATTGAGTTGTTTCCTGATGTATCACTGAATATATAACACGAGTAATAGATAGTTCTGATAGATAAACTGTGTGTTAAGTAGTAACATGATAATTATCAGTAGCTTATTCCCTACAGTTAAAATTGGCAGCATCAGACTTCATGTGGTATGCAAATATCCTCCATATTGCTGCTACTGTGAAGTTAGAAATTAGATTTCAAGATGATCATGGAGGTGCACGCCTGCAATCCTAGCTCTCAGGGTCTGGGGTGGGAAGATTGACACCAGCTCCAGGCCAGCCTGGTCTCTACGGAGTCCCAGGCCAGATAGGGCTGCACAGTGAGATTCTGTCTCAAATGAACAAACAAGACAAAAAAAAAAAAAAAAAAAAAAAATTAGGTTTCACATGCTCCTGAGTAGAAGACAGTGCCACTTCCCTGAAATGTACTGTCCTTATACTCATTGTTTATTGTGGCAGTAATTACTACCAGCCCTACCAATGTTATTTCTAGAGTAATCTGTTTGTTTCTACTCCATTGTATGGAGTAGCAATAAATGTGCACAGGACACTCTTGAGTTGTGTAAGTGTACAGGTGGAGGTTGTGTGCACAGTCCCTATGCCTTTGCTCCAGGTCAGTACTTGACATTTGCTTGACATGCCCTTCTGCATGGTTTGACCTTGTGCGCTTCCTGATATCCTCTGATGCAGTCTTTAGAATTCAGCCTGGCCACGAAAAAATAGTGGATAGTCACCAACATTTCTAGCCTGTGCAAGTATTTGTAATGGTAGATTTTAAGAACACATTTCGAAGGTTATACTTTGCATATAAATGTAACCATTTGAGGGGTCATATTATTATAGATTGAGCATAGAACTGTTTTTTCAGTAAATTAATATTCAGACTGAGCAAGATGTGATTGAAATTAAATTTTATAATACAGTTTGACAAAGCAGCATCATTAATGCATTTAAATAGACTTGTTTACTGGGGCATCAGTCTCAATTTGCATCATTTTATTAGAAGCAGACATTTACTGTGTCTATATTATTGGAGTTACATACTAAGGTAAATTATTTTGTGTATACCTTAAAGCTATATGTACACTTGACTATGTAACTGGGTTTTTGTACCAAGAAGATATCTTTGCTTTATTTAAAATTTATTTTCAGTTGGTTGGGCTTCTAAAATTCAATACAGTTTTAGTCCTTTTTGTGCTACTATACCAATGCCTGAAACTGAGTAATTATAAAGAACAGAGATTTGTTTCTTACAATTTTGAAGGCTTGAAGGTCTAAGGTCAACAGAACTGCGTCTGGCCAGGGCCTCCTTGCTGTGCCGCCACATGGTAGATGGTGAAATGGCCTTAGAGCATGGACACAGGTCAGAGAGAGAGCAAGCTCACCCAAGTGAGTAAGCAAGCAAGAGAGGGCCAAATCTACTTTTATAACAAATCCACTCCTGTGATAATAGTATCAGTTTGTTCATGAGGGGAGAGCCCTCATCACCTAATCACTCCTTAAAGTTACCACTCAGTTGCATTGAGGTTTAAGTTTACAAAACATGCACTTTGGAGACCACAGTCAAACCATTTCTTTCTGGTTATCATGATTTATATTCATTTGCTTCTTTTGTTTCTAGAATATTCCAAAATCAAAATGGAAATGTTTAATGTCATTGTCTAAAAACTATACAGTGTGCATTATTAATTAGTTAGAAATGTTTGAATGCTTTCATTGCTTTTAGAATTTACATATTTCTAGTAAAAAAATTATTTAAAATACTAAGAATTCATCTTAGTATTTCTATATCCATGTTCATAGCATAGAGTAATAAATGAGAAGCAATTGCTTTTCAAAAAGGAAGTGGAAAACTATTAGATGTCACAGTTAGCTCAAGTACCTTATTAAGAAGCTCAGGGATTTCACTGGAAAATGCAAATGTGAGGCAAACTTCATAAAGAGTGAGAGGACATAGGAGCTAGGCTACACGAAAACAGGGAAAAGCAAAGAGGCTATCAGTTATTGGTATCAGCTACTGTAATGAGTCTTATGTAAAATAACTGGCATAGTCCTGGAGCAGCCTTATATGGTAGGTGTCAATAGCATCATTTTTAAGGTGAGGAACCAGAATTTAGAATTCATAATCATAGTGCTTTCTTTAAGATCAAATTGCCCATCTGTCTCTTTTGTTAAAAAGTCACACTTTACGTAGGCCAACAAAGAGAAATAGGGTCCTAGAACCCTGCCCCTCCAAAGACAGTCCCTACAAAGACTAAAAAGAAGAAAATGTGAAGATGTTGAGGAACAAACCTTTCTTACAAAGAATACCTGCTGACAGAGTTTGCAGATGAACTTAGTACTCTGGAAACAGAGTTTAGCCAAAAGAAATTTCCAGCACTTAAGAGATAATTCCAGTAACTCAACAGTAATTCTTTGACTTTTTTGTTTTTGCATTTTGCTCTCCAGTATTAAACCTTAAGGGGACCAAGTGCTGTGGTACATACCTGTAATCCCAGCTACTTGGGAGGCTGAGGCAGGAGGATCGCAAAGGAGGTATAGCTCAGTAATAGAGTGCTTGCCTTGCATGTTGTGGCCCTGGGTTCAAGCCCAATACTGCCAAAAAAAAGAAAAAAGAAAAAAAAAGAGAGAAGGGAAGAAAAAAAGAAAGAAGAAAAAGACAAAACAGTGAAGATGGAAGTTAATATAACTAATATTTAAGGCACTAGAATATGAAAATAAAAGGCATAAAGAGAAGTCACAAAAGATCATATACCTGTAGTGAGCAAATACTTGGTATGGATTCAATTTCACTGATATTTTAAAAAAATACATGAAGAGATTTCTGTTTTTTCAATTTGCAGAAGTATTTTTGAAAACAATAGTTTATATACCTTGCAAAGGTTATTGTACAGTTAAAATTGTCACTGTTGGGTACTCCAGATAGAAACAGATGTTTTACAGAGCAATTTTATAATGTATCCTGACAGCTATTAGCATTATATGCTTTTACACAATTAGAGAAAATCCTATGAATAACTGTTGTCTATCTAGCTTTCATAATGTAATTGCTTAGAATTGATGAAAATCCAAAACACTTTATACACCAACAACAGAAAGTCAGAGCCTTGAAAGCAGGCGTAATGGGTGAGGTACTTCATTACTTAGTTCTTAATTAGGGCTAGTTGGCTGGCTGAACAGTTGATTGATTGGACCTATGGGAGAGATGCAAGCAGGCAAGCAAAGAGGTTGGCTTTCTTAAAAAGAAGTTTGTAAACTCATTAAAAATTGTAATAACAAGCCATATGGAAAATCACTACAGCATTATAGTTTAATATTAAGTGAAAAAAACAGGATAGAAATTACTTGTACTCCATGAGAATTGGCAATAGCATCTAAGTCTATTGTAGTATATGAAAAATTGATAGAAGCAAATGTACACTATTTTTCCTTATGATGTGACACTTTTATGTAATTAATAAGAAATAAGGATGCACAAACTCTTAGGTTTACAAATGAACATAAGTTAACCAGTAATAGCAGAAATGCACTGTGGATCTATACTGTTCTGTTACACAGTTCTAAGGCAAGTCTGTCCACTGGCTCCATAATAGCAAGCTGCAGAGACATCTGCATTCACTTCTTCAGAGCTACGCTAAATTTGGATATATATCTATTCTTAAATTCCTTATTCTAATGTAGCCACAAATAAAGCTTGGTAATATTTTTTCTGTTAAAATTCATTTACAATGTGATTGTGCATGAAGAATTAACAAAACTCTCTCTTTTGCATGAGCATTTGGTTTTTGCCTGTTTAGTTCTATTCCCCTGAACACCAAGTAAAAATGAGTGTGTCAACCATGTCACTAGACAATACTGCTTATAGTAAAAATTAACCCAGGTCTGCACTGAGAGAACTATTAACATTCGATGGAAGGCATAGCTTTGGGCATTTTTGAGGTCAGTGACTCTCATAATGTGCATGGCTCTATGGGATGTGAACTTTGTATACTAGTATGTCTCTTACATATGCCCTGCTGAAGAGGAATGCCAGAGGCTGTCATGCTGGCAAACTGTAGTTCCCCCACATTCTTCCAAGCAAACTTGTATGGGACTTCTCGTGGGCCCAAATATTTAGTTGATCTTATGAAGATACCTAGAGAGTATTAAGTAGCATAATTCTATAGTTATTTACTAGTTCTCTCTTTACAATGAGAAAGTAGTATTTTAACTTTGTTATTAAAACATCCCATTTTATCAGTGCTTTGGAAAGAACATTAGACTCCAAATCACAAACACATGGCTTTTAGTCCTAGTTTTTAGTAACAGATTGTTACCGTGGGCAAGTCACTTAATCTCCATAAAATTCAATCTTCTTAAGTGCTAGATAAGAACTTTGACCAATGTAATGTCTGTTGTCCCTTCCAACTCTTAAGTCCTGTAGTTCTCTGATTCCTTTATCATAAGTTAATTTTTAATCCTCTTTTATAGGAGCTTTCCCGTTTTCTCTTAGCCTGATGATCAGATACCTGAAAGCCTAAGGGGCTAGCTGCAATGCACTTTCTTCCAAATTTATGTTTTAGAAATGTTGTCACATTATAGCTATGTAATTCCTAAAGAAACATTTACTGCCTATGTTATAGAACAGAATTGAAAGAACTTAAACTGAAAATACTGAGGAATTTTGTGCAGGGAAAACCAATTAGAATGAAAGTTTGAAAAGTTTTTGATTAAGTTATAATTTTTTCTCAACTTTTTATTTATAGGTCGTGAACTGGCTTGAGGGCCCTGGATCAGAACAACTAAGAGCCCAGTGGGGGATTGGTGACTCTATTAGGGCCTCCCAGGCCCTGCAACAGAAGCATGAAGAGATTGAGAGCCAGCACAGTGTGAGCCAGCACAGGCTTTTCCCTCTGCAAGTCACAGTGCAATTATTCATGTGCATCATTGGTAGCATGTGTGGTACTAAGTGCTAAGTTGCTGTAAACTGTAGTATAGGGCATAAAATACAATAAGTTGAATATGTACAGGTCATAAAGTACAAGTTGACCACTTAGAATATAATCATTAGAAGGTTGGTCTTGGGGCCGGGTGTGATGGCACACATGTGTAATCCCAGTGATTTGGGATGCTGAGGCAGGAGGATCTCAAGTTCAAGCCCAGGCACTTGAAAAAGCATGCATGAGACCCTGGGTTTCATCCCCTGGTATTGCAAAAAGGTTGGTTTTGGTTTTGTTTCTAATGTAGTTTAATTATGTAGTTACAGAAATACAATTCAGGCTGTGCACGGTGGCGCACACCTGTAATCCCAGCGGTTTGAGAGACGGAGGCAGGAGAATCATAAATTCGAGACCAGAGGCAGTCTGTGTAACTTAGTGAGACCCTGTCTCAAAAAAAGTAAAAAAAAATGGGCTGAGGGTGCAGCTCAGTGGTCCAGCACATGCCCTGGGCTCAACCCCCAGGACTGCAAAAAAAAAAAAAAAAAAAGGAAATACAATTCATATGAAATTTTAAAAGCTACAGTGTCTGAAAATAAGTGATAATATGAAAATAGAGCTTTTGTCCATAGTTCCTGAAACCAGAAACATGTTGTTTATTAAAACTTTTTATTGTTGTTTTTGTTGTTAGGTACTGCCAAATAGTGTCTGACTCGAATTGACTCCTATAGGATCATTTTCAATGGCTGTTTTGGGATTGTTTTGGGAGTGGGCTGCCATGTCCTTCTTCCACTTTTGCAGTACTGGGGATTGAACCCAAAGCTTCAGAGAGCACAGAGCAGCGCTCTACCATTTGAACTAAACCTTAACCTCTAATTTTTTATTAGTGTATATTAATTGTATAGAATAATGAGTTTCATTTTGAACTTTTTCATACATTCATATATTTCTATCATATTCACCTCCTCCCTTTAAATCTCGCTTGTCCTTCCTCACCTTTGCCCCTGGTACACTTCCTCTTCCCAAACGAAACTTCGTTAAATCCCCAGAGGAAGACCCTTCCCTACTTTATTGGGAGTACAGTGTATGGTACAGTTAAATACTGAGAGTGACACCAGAATCATTGCATTAAACACAGCTGACAGGGAGCAAGTGCAGAGGATGCAGAGTGTTTTTCCATTCTCAATTCATTTTGGGATTCACATTTATAATTGTGAAGAGGATAACCAGACAAATCCCAAATATGAATTGGGAAATAAACTGATCCTTAAGTAGATTACAGACTATAATTGTTCAAGAGAATTTAAAATGTAACAGCTTGCTCTGTGGAGGAGATTGATGCTTGTTAAGCTCTAGGCAGGTTGTAGTTCATCGTGCATTACTGAGAAAATAGTCATCTGGTTTGTGGGCTAGGAGCTTGCACCTCTTCTCCCCATACCATTACTTCTTACAGTGATTTTACATAGATTTAATACAAAATTGGAAAAATAAAATTTGAATCTGTTAATTTCTATCTGCTTAGACTGTCTTCAAAAATTGATCAGTGTTAGTGTTAAACTCTGGACTCAGATGAGACTTAAGGGTCTTCAGAACATTCTGTTTCCACAGTATATTTCTTTTTTCCACTAACTTCAAAAGTTGAATAGTATTAGAATATGTATATTTTAACTAAAGATTAAAGAATAAATAATATGATTTGCTTGGGGATAAATTTGAATGAATAAATTTCATGTTTACTAAGATATATGTTAATAATGGCGACAATTATTTTCCCTTTCAATAGATACCATTCTGTTTAATTTCCACTATTGTTGTCTTTATAACATTCCCCTGATCAGATTTAACAATCAGTGGTATTAGCAGATAATCTACGTATTGCATCTTAAAGGAGTTGTAATCTAGCTGAGGGAATAATATATAAAAAATAGATATCACAAGATTTGGTATTCAACCAAAGATTGTTGTTGTTGTTGTTGTTAGGTGCCGTCAAGTCGCTATCTGACTCATAGCGACCCTCTGTACAACAGGGGAAACACTATTGTCAGTGCTTCTCTGCTGTTCATAGGGTTTTCAATGGCAGATTGATTTTTGGGAGGGGGGGTTGCCAGGTCCTTCTCCCAAGCCTACAGCTTCTGGTGTTCCCAGGCAGTCTCCCATCCAGGTACTAACCAGGCCCGACCCTGCTTAGCTTCCGAGATCTGATGGGAACAGATGCCACAGGGCTACCGCTGCAGGCCAACTAAAGATAGGACATACAAAGTCTTTGCAATTTTTGTAATTACTACCTGTAAGAAATGTAAAATGAAGTCCTATAACTGAAATTTTATAATTTATGCATTTCACAGGTTCCAACATGGTTCTTTCATTTGTGGTTAAAAAAAGTCATATTGAATAATTTATATTTAACTTATAAACTCCAATCCTGAGGTTATAAACTGTTAATTTTCTTGGAAATTTTTAAATAATGTAATGCTGTTGATTTTTTTTGACATCAGTTGTGATTTGTCTGAACTTTATGGATTATCATGGGGCATGTTACTGTCATATAGTTGGATTTTATAATTTGTTTATGTAGTTCTTGAAAACAGTATTTGCTGTAGAACATCCTAGACTTTGTCTAAGAAGTTGTGAATGTATTCCAGAAGTCCTTTTAAGGAGAATACATGTGTGTATCCTCAAAACAAGATTTATATGCATATAGTTACTTTTGCCTGCAGTTGTACCACCCTGGCATCTAATCCCATCAGATACCAGAAGCTAAGCTGGGTCAGGCCTGGTTAGTACTTGGATGGGAGACTGCCTGGGAACATCAGGTACGGCAGGCTTGGGAGAACCCATTCCCAAAAAACAATCAGCCATTGAAAACCCTATGAATAGCAAAGAAGCATTGACAATAGTGCTTGTCATGGCACAGTGTTGGGTAGTGTTTCATTTGTTATACATAACATTGCTATGAGTCAGACCCAACTTGACAGTACCTAACAACACCGTAGTTACTTTTAAAAGAAGCCAAGAGAAATAACAGTAAGTGGAAATTAGATTATACATATACATATACACACTATATATATATACATATACACACACTATATAAATATATATATATATAAATTTATAAAAGTAATTGAAAAGTATGCTGTATATTGAATATAATATGGATGAAATTAGAAATTATATACATAGACATTCATGTTTAGATTTTTTTGTCCTTTTATTATAAGGCTTTTAAATCAATTTAAAGAAACAAATTAGGTATGGGTGGCCCTTTCTGTGTTGCTTAAGCTTAGTTGTATGTTGGATCAATCTATAGAAATTTTGAATTGGGAAGGATCACATGCTTGTGTATAGATTTTCTAAATATAGATTATTTGGATATCACCACCTTATTTTATAGAGGAAGAAACTGAAAGACTACATCTTTTGGTCAATGAATAGTTGGACTAGGGTTAAAACAGATCTCTTAATACCCAAATTAGATCCTTTCTGTCTCTCTCAGAGAAATCTACTGAATTTCATGGATATGCTTAAGAAACAATGCATTTTAAAAAAATTCTTATACTCTTAATATTTGGGGACATATATACATATGTTGATATTTGCATTCATAGGCATGGTCCATTCAGAAAAGAACTCCTGATGGCTTTTCATTTCTTTAAATCATATGTAATATTTGGAATTTGTTGCAAATTTGGAAGATGGAGACAGAATGAATGGGAAAATAGATGAAACAGGGTTAGTCATGAGTTGATAATGATTGAAGCTGGATGGTACATGGCCCATCATTGTACTATTCTTTCCACTTTTGAGTAGATTTAAATTTTCCATTCTAATATAAGTTTTTTGTTTTTTTTTTTTTAAAGAAGGATTGTTCTGCTTTAACCAATAGGTGGCACTACGTTGTCACCTTGAGAATAGATTGGTTGATAATTGCATGAATGTGATAGCTTATGATGTTTGAAATATTCTAGTATTTCATTAAACTTTTTCTTTCCTCTTCATAACTAAAAATCAGTAGAATTTTTTAGGTCTTGTGAAATGATAATGACAAGTTTCTAGTATTGATAGCTAGTAAAGATAGGATTTGGAAAGACAACATATTTTGCATTAAAGTACAATGTCAAGTAGTAAATTTTAGGTGTCAAGTTTTAAGTTTTAGCTTCCATATAAAAGCATAATGCAAAAAATAAAACTAAAAACCTAACTTTGGATGTTCAGTACTACTATACAGAAAAATGAAAATCCTACTAATATATAGCTCTTTGCAAAGAATTGTGAAATAGAAGTTCATTTGGTTTTTTAGTAAAACAACAGAAAAAGTAGTAAGATACATGGAAGTAATTATGCTATCTGATAATAAATTTTAAAGTATTTTAGTTCAAGCTGGATGTGGTGGTAGATGCTTGTGATCCCAGTACTCAGGAGGCAGGAGGATCACAAGTTCAAGGCCAGCCTGTACTACACAGCAAGTTCCAGGTCAGCTTATTCTACATAGCAAGACCCTGTCTCAAATAACAGCAACAATAAAAACAAACGACACCCTCCCCTCAAAAAATTTTTAATTCAATAGCAAATCTAATTTTATCTTTTGGGTGGGGTGAGTGTGTGGTTGGGAAGCATGTGGTAAATGTGCAGAAGCACAAATCTCTGAAGCTGTGTCAGCATTTTGTCAGTGTCCTGCCACCCCACAGTGCTGACTTCCTGCCTTCAAAAAGGCCACATGCTGGTGTGTTGTGTCTGATAGAGAGCCTCAGAGCAGGTTTGCATGAGGAATCAAGATATGTTTCTCTTCAATATATATTCTAAGGAAAATTACCTTTTTTGGCCTGACTTGGCAGTGTTTTTTTCCTCCTATATTGGAATTCCTGTGTCATGGTACAACGTGTAAATATTCATCATTTCACCAACTCTGCATCGCCATCATTTCTCCTATGATTGCAGAGTCAGTGCCAACTCTTTGTGTCCTAAATGTCAACATTCACCCTCATTTCCTACTAAACCAACCATCTTATCTGCACCCTAAATCTTGGTGCTTTTTATTTTGCTATAAATAAATCATTTTCCATACAGTAAATGACTTCAGAGGTAAACCATAGAATGACCATATTGAATTGAGTGCAGCCTATTCGCCTAAGGTTCTGTATATTCTATGTTCCTCTATTTTCTAATAAGAAACATTTGGTTAAATATATCATATATATAAGCCAGATCCTCCTCCTCACCTCCCATCCCAAGAGGCTGAATATTTCTTTATGACAATGTCAGTTGGTAATATCAGTATCTCTAATTCAAGATATTAATTTCTTGAGACATACTAGTCCTTACATTGTGTTTACATTCCTGGTCAGGTTGCAAGAGCCCATACATATTTTATGACTTCAAACCAGGAAAAGAATTAGCTCTATAATGGTGGTTCTTAAACCCCACCCTAGAGAGTCTGAGGAAGTCAAGAGAAGAGCTTAGGCTTTTGTTGTTGTTGTTGTTGTTGTTGTTGTTGTTGAGATGCTGGGGATTGAACCAGCCCCTGCACATGCTAAGCAAATTCTCTATCACTGAACTACATCCTCAGCCCAGAGCTTAGGTATTTTGACAATCAGATGAGCTGACTAGCTGTCCCAGAACTGTAATCCTTTAGTTTACTGCTTTCGTAAGAATCAGTGCTACTGTTTCTTCAAAGAATTCAATCTATGTATTTAGAGTAGTAACCAAATTTCTACATGCTATAAATAAGAACAAAATCCTACCCCTGGTACTTCCCCACCCCTGGTACTGGGGAATTGAACCCAGGGCCTCACACATGCTTTACAAGTGCTCTACCACTGAGGTGCACCCCCAGCCCATTTTTTACTTTTTATCTTGAGATAGGGTCTCTCTACATTGCACAGGGTATTTCTGGCCTTGAACTCACGATCCTCCCACCTCTGCTTCCGGAGTTGCTAGGATTAGGTGTGTAAGGACAAAATCCTTTCATATTTGAGAACATGACAATGATAATTTTCTCAGTAATGTATTCTACTTGAAAATAACCAGTCTCCATTAATCATTATAATAATTTTATAGTTTTAAAAGTAGTTTACATATATTATCTAATTATATACAATAACCAATAAAGTGGATAAGACAAGTTTTATCACCATTGGACAGAGCAGGGTTTCTTGATCTCAGCAGTATTGATATTTTGGCCTGTTGAGTCTTTGTTGTAGGGGCTGTCCTATGTGTTATAGTGTATTTAGCAGGATCACTGGTCTCTTATTAGACGCAGTAGCCTACCTCCTCCTCATTTGTGATAACCAAAATTTCTATAAACATTTGTCAGATATCCCATATGGGATACAACCATCCCATTACCTACTTAATTTAATGTTAACAAATTTCCAGTGTTTAGTATGTTTTACACATTCATTCGACACATGGTAATTGAGCACATACCACTTATCATGTGTGGTTTTATGTTCTTGGGTTATTACAGCCTTGCCAAATGGAATTTACATTCAGGTTGGAGAGAGCAGTAGAGAACAGTCGGCATATGGTATTTAGAAAAGACCTCTCTGAGGAGATGACATTCGATCAGAAACCTTGAAGTGGTATGAGAGATAATCCAAGGAAAGGACACTTCAGTCGATGACAGAGCAGTGGAAACAGCCTGCAACAGGAGCATAATTAAGGAATAAGAGTGTTGGTGTTGCTGGAGACCAGGGCAAAGTAGACACAGACAATAGAGTTTGCAGAGTAAATCAGGGGCCAAAATATGCCATGTCTTTTTAATCTATGAAAGAGAGCTTAAAGTTTATTTTAAATGCTGTGTGAAGTCATTGGAGAGGTTTTTGAGCAGAGAAATGAGTGGAGGAAAGGGAGTTAGGGGCAACCAATGACAATGGAATATTGGAGGTGATTGGAATGGAGGCAGTGGAAGTGATGAGAGGTTGTTGGGTCCGTGAGGTTGAGCCAGCAAGACTGGCTAATGGAAGCATCATGCCTTTGGAATGTTATGTGAACCTGACAAGATTGTTTTTAAAATAGTGGGAAATACAAAATCTTGATTAAAGTGAATTAAAAAGACAATGGGAAATGAAAAAAAGAATGAGTATGGAGAATTCCTGTGAAGGATTTTGCTTTTGTTTTTGGTACAAGAGATTGAACTCAGGGCCTCACACATGCTAGGCAAATACTTTACCACTGAGCTACAGCCTCAGCTCTTAGGGAGATTGTTGTTGTTGTTGTTGTTGTTGTTTTTCCTTTGAGGTTTAACCTATAAAGTCTTAAAATGTACAAGTCCTAAATTATATATTTTGTTTAATGTAAGATATTGTAGGTTACTTATATGCTGATGGAAATGATTCAATTGAAAAAGAAGAATCATTTCCATAGAAAAAACACAATTGCAGGAACAAAGCTTTATACAGGCAGCAGAATAGAATATCATGTATAAGTGGAGTGGTGGTTTTAAAAGCAGGGATAGCTATTCTTGCAGCAAGAATAGAGCATAGGGCTGCAGAAGCATAGAAGGTCATAGATTTGTCAGTGAGAAGATGAAAGAGTTCTTAATTATTCCAAATGAATTAAGTAAAGTCTTTGATACAATCAAAATATACTACATATATGTATGTAAGTGTCACAGTGAAGTCCATTGACAAATATAATTAATATGCATTAATAATCACAACTGTTTTAGAAAGTAAAGAAAAAGGTAAGCTCTTTGGCTGCAAGCAAAGAGGTGTAAAGGGAGTTAAAGGTTTATGGAGTGAAAAAAAGAACAAATAGTCTTGAGAATGGGAACATGAGTCAACTAGAGAAACATAAAAGAAATACCAAAGGTCTGCTTGAGGTTTTTGTTTGTTTGTTTTTGTGGTACTTGGGGGTTGAACCCACGGCCTCACACATACTTTGCAAACTGTCTACCACTGGGCTGCTCCCCTAGCCCATTTTTTATTTTTTATCTTGAGACAGGGTTTTGCTAACTTACACAGGCTGCCCTTGGCCTTGAACCTGTGATCCTCCTGCCTCCACTTCCTCAGTCACTGAGATTACAGGCACGAACCACCATGCCTGGCCTTTTTTGAGGTTAGTTAGCTATAACTTTAAAAAGAAAACTAGCCACGTATAGGCATGCATCACTTAACAAAGGGAACATAGTCTAAAAAAACATGTCTTTAAGTGATTTTGTTGTTGTATAGACATCACCGAGCGCATTTAATATAAACTAACGTGGCTATGATGTCACTAGGCTGTATAGTCTTAGGGAACCACCATTGTATATGTAGTCTGTTAATGATCATCGTTACATGGTGTGTGACTTGTGGTTTCTCCCTAGCAACATTCAGCTACTCTGGTACAGGCACACAGTAGGCACTAAAACTAGGTTTTGACAGGTGAATCTGATGGAAGGAAAAAAGTTCTGGGAGGTGGTTATAACCTTGACCAAGGATGGAAATAAGGAGACTGCCAAGTGTTGGTCAGTGAAACACACTGAGGTCAGTAGCTTGGTAATCCCTCTGTAGTTGTAGGTGTGAGATGCTAAAAGAGGGGAATTGGAGTCAGTAGCTAGAAGCTGAGAATTGTTGTTGTTGTTAGGTGCCGTTGAGTCGGTATCCGACTCATAGCAACCCTGTATACAACAGGGGAAACACTATTGTCAGTGCTTCTCTGCTGTTCATAGAGTTTTCAATGGCAGATTAATTTTCGGGAGTGGGTTGCCAGGTCCGTCTCCCAAGCCTACAGCACCTGGTGTTCCCAGGCGGTCTCCCATCCAAGTACTAACCAGGCCTAACCCTGCTTAGCTTCCAAGATCTGATGGGATTGGATGCCACAGGGTTATGACTGCAGGCAGGGAATAGGATTCATAAAATTGGAGGATTCTGGAGTAGTAGTATACAATCAGTTTTTACAGCCACTATAGTGGGTAGCTAAGGCAGGGTGAGAATAAGACAGTTGCAAGTTAGAGAGCGAATCAAGGAACTGAGTTCAGGGTGGAGACGTCTCTAGGAAGTCTGGCACTGAGAGGAAGGCAGGGGCCTTTCCTACTCTTCTCTGTGCATAAGGGAGTGTTAACAGGAGAGCTGGAAGAATGAAACCCAGTAGCATACACTTCCAGGGTGATAGGGTTTTTGAGAGCAGAGGGAGAACAAATGGTCTGCAAGTAGTAATGAGAAATGAGGCAGCCATGAAACTGACCTACAGACTTGGGGTAGGTTGGGTGTGGCAACAAAACCAGTAACTGGTTTGAGAGGGCTGTAGGGGCAGCTGTGTATGCTGAGAGGCGGGTTTACTTAGAACAGGAAAGAAGGGAACGAGTAGAGGCCAGGATAAAGATATAGGAAATTTGAGTATTTGGCAGGCAGTGAGTTCCAGGGATTACAGTGGAAGAATTTGTTGGTTGGAAAATTTTCATACTCAAATAATTTTGTCTTATAAAAACATTTATGTATACTATTTAGTTTATCTGGAGAAATTAGAAAATAGGTCCTTGAGGAGCTAATTTAACCCTTAATTTACTTGGCAATATATCAATTACAGGAATGGTTTGCAGTATATGTGGAGCTTAATCAGCAGATTGCAGCACTCTTGAACGCTGGGGATGAGGAAGATCTTGTGGAACTGAAGTCTCTGCAGCAACAACTTAGTGATGTTTGTTATCGACAGGCCAGTCAGCTGGAATTTAGGCAAAATCTCTTACAAGCAGCTCTTGAATTTCATGGTGTTGCTCAAGATGTAAGTGTCTATTCTGATTGTTTTTCTTTTCTTCAAGTGATCCAAACAATCTGCACATAATTTTTTCAGGTTTGCATGCCTTGTAATTATTTTTCTGGAACAATAATTTACTGGTGGGAGTAATGAGATAAAATTCTTTGATTTAAAAACAATTATTTTAAGTCATTCTGCATGCAGTTCATCCTTTTATTGTCTAACTAGAGTGTTCCAAGCTAGTAGATATATTTTATTTTGACTGTTTCTCAATGTGTATGCTTTATAACATAGATGGAAATGGAGGCATCAATAATTTTCTGCATTCTGCTGACCTAGATGTACTTCTTTGTCTGCCTGGTGCATGTACGCATCTGTGTGTTCCATCTTCCAGATAACATGTAGTCTGATGATTTGTCCTTGTCTTTTAACAGCATAGTCTTTTCAAGTGTGATTGTGATGACCTCATTAGATAAGCCTCATTAATCATTAAACACTTTAGATGCTGATTACATCAGGGTTATCTCTTTGGTGTCCCTCTGCTTTAGTTGTCTCAGCAGTTGGATGGCTTATTAGGGATGTTGTGCGTAGATGTAGCACCAGCTGATGGAGCATCGATTCAGCAGACTTTAAAACTGCTTGAAGAGAAGCTGAAAAGTGTTGGTAAGCAGATTTTAAAAATGCTGAAACATAAGAATTCTTTTTAAAAATATCATTACCATAGTTAGAAATTAAGTTAATTTATACTGGACTAAATAATTATTTGCAGGGAATACAGGAAAAATAGTATAAAAAGGTTTTATTCCCTTGAGGGGGTGTAATTTATACTAATCATTTTATTTTTCATTGTGATTGGTCACTCTTCCCTTTACTGGGCCTTTAGCCTTTCTTGTTTACTCAGCAATATCTACAGGTGCTATGTCTTGCATATACTAGGAACAGTTATTTGTAGTGCATGCATAAACTGTAATTAGTTGTGAAATGTTTTGTGGTAAACCCTGTATGCCCCAAACTGTTTTTTATGCATTGAGTTTTGTTGTTGCTATATCCTAACCTTGTGGAAAATATAGTTGGTTTGGTTCTGTGCATTTGTTTCTCCATACTGGGAATGTTACCAAGGTTACATAGTCTCCAACAGAAGTATGGTCCACTTTCATTAACCTAGCTCTGTCACTTGACATGGAAACCATTTAAATGTTTCTGCAGCAGGAAATACAATGAACTTCCCTAGGTTGGGATGTAAAACTGGGAAAGGGGTGTCTGTTGAGGCCGTTGAGGGGAGCAGACACAGGACCTTAAGGCAGAGAATTAGTAGAAAGTGATGACATGTGATTGAACCAAATAATTAATTATGGAAAACAACTTCAAGGAATTGGTTTGAAAAAACATTTTTGTATTGATGTTTTACTTGCTTACAGCCTTTATTAATTTAACAGATGATATGCATAATATATATTAAGTATTGAATGTGCCAAATTATTTTATTTTAAATAAAATTTATTTTAAAATAGAAGTTTTTTGAGCCACACTTGTCCTTAAAGAGAGAGTTCCTGTACACATAACTAATTTGAAGATTATAAACATACCCTCAATATTGCTTGCCATAGTGTGTAAGCTAGACTAAGGACTTGTGTTCAACATCCTTTTACTTTGATGATACATTATGTGAGTGTTTTTGAAACCTTTCAAATCTTAGCCAGGCCCAGTGGTACACACCTATGATCCCAGTGATTTGGGAGGCAGAGGCAGGAGGATCACAAATCTAAGGCCAGAGGCAGCCTGTGTAACTTGGTGAGACCTTGTCTCAAGATAAAGAGTAAAACATAGACTGAGGGTGCAGGTCAGTGGTAGAGCACTTTAAAAGAATGTGTGAGGCCCTGAGTTCAATCCCCTGGTACTGCCCCCCCCAAAAAAAAAAATCTTGCAAATCTTATATATCTTTTAAACAAAAATATTTGCATCATTTTCCTAAAAATTGGGATATATAAGAGCAGAAAGAAGAAAAAATAGAAAAATCTATTTTGTCAAAATAGAAATTCTCATATTTTGTTCGTGCTTTCAGATTTTACAAGTAATTATTATCTCTGGAGATTGGTGTTTTGAAAATTCCCTTTAGGGAGAATTTGACATGAGCAAGAGCTCCACTTTGAGCCCTGTTTAAAGAGGTTCTATAGTTTGAGATGTTCAGTGTATTCCATCTCAACATGGTTTAATGTAGGAAGCCTTTATACTTGAAATTCAAGTCATTAGCACTATCTGCTGATAGGATTTATTTGAGGGAGGGGGAACACCTTAGTTTTTGAAAAGATTAAATCTAGTAACTTTTGTTCTAGATGTGGGATTACAAGGTTTGCGTGAAAAAGGTCAAGGTCTCCTGGATCAGATCTCCAATCAGGCATCCTGGGCCTATGGAAAGGATGTAACCATTGAAAATAAAGAAAATGTGGACCACATACAAGGAGTGATGGAAGATATGCAGCTTAGGAAACAAAGGCAAAGTTTAACTGTTAATGTTAAATTTACCAAGATAACATTATATTAAAGTGAAAGTTACACAATTTACATTTTATATACAAATAAAAGTTCTTACTTGTTTTACAGTAGGCATGTAGTAGGTTTTTGCTGAAAGTAATAATTATTAAGTATAATCATACTAATAGAAGAATGACAATTTAATTAATGGGTATCTTTTCCTCTTTTACTTGGCAGTCAAGATTTCAGTTGCACACAAGTACTTCACATTCTATGCTCTATGAGTGCTTTGCTTTAAGAAAATCTTTTCAGAGAAATCTGCTTTTCTAGTCTCATTTAGTTGAGAGTTGCTGCTTAATCTCACCTATATCGATCTTTTTCTTCATCTCAGCTTATAAAATGTCACATATCCATTGTTCTCATGTTTTCTGTAGAAGGAATAGATAATGGACTAATGATGTTTAGCTTCATTTGATATAGAACTAGAATTTTAAGGGATACTTTGGAAACTCAAGTTGCAATAGCAACCGCAAAATATTACAAAGTAAAAGATTAAAATTATGCAGGCAAGTATAGAATGTCTAGCATTGTTGTGTGAAATATTGTGCCCTTAGAAATTTTAAGGTTATCCACAGGATTTCAGAGAAACTCTTCCCCTAATTCACAAAGAAGACAGTCACGAGGCAGGAACCCTGTCCTGCATTTTCAGATTGATCACTACACAGGATGAGTAACTCTCCTCCCATAAGACCAGTGCTGACTTGAAGGCTGTGATTCCAGTCACCCTCTTGTCTTCTTCCTTCTTCAACTCCCATTTTCTACTCTGATTCCTGTTCCTCATTTAAATACTTAAATTGTCCTATATAAACATAATAAATAACTATACAGCAGTATTAGTAAATGAAGAGCTGTATCTTTCTTTTCAACCCTCTGCCTTCTTGCATTATCTGTCTTCTTCACAGCTAAGTTATTTGCAAATCTAATCTTCATTCCTTACTACCTCCAGTTTATTTTTTATTCTCCTTTAGTCTGATTTATATCCTTATCATTTCATTCCATTTGTTTTTACTGGTGTTACCACTAACTTTGTAATCACCATGTGTGGTAAACACTTGATCTTACAAAATCCTAGGAACATTTTAGTCCTAACTTAGTTGATTCTGAAGACCATTGGGCACAACTGACTCTTTCTTTCACCTTGAAACTCCCTGTCAACTGTGTCTTCTTTCAAAGCACTCTCTTGTTCCTCCTCCTGGTACTCTATTTCCTCTTGATTTTATTCCCTGATTTCTCATTTTCTATCTAAAGTCATGACTTTCAGAGTTTGTTCTGAGGCCAAGTTCTTGTCTCTGTGTGCTCTTTCTGGGCAGTCTCATTACTTGAATGACTTTGTAAAATGAGATCATGAAAGCCGGGCATGGTGGCACATACCTGTAATCCCAGTGCTATGGAGGCATGAGACAGGAGGATCAACGTAAGTTTGAGGCTAGCCTGGACTATATAGCAAGTTCGAAGCCAGCCTAGGCTACTCAGCACAACCCTGTATCAAAAAAAATAAATAAATAAATAAAAATAAAACAAGAAATCATGATTCATTAGTTGTGGTCCTTACCAAGACCTCTCCTATGCTTTAGACCTCTTAATTCAGGTTGCCTGCCCAGCCTGTACCTGGGATTTGGCTCAGTTGGTAGAGCGCTGCACTGCAGTCTCTGAGGTCCCGAGTTCAATTCCCAGCACCACAAAAATGGGAGAAGGGCCTGGCAATCCACTCCCAAGGCAATCCCGAAACAGCCATTGAAAACCCTATGAGGCTCACTATAAGTCGGATACCAACTCAATGGCTCCTAACAACAACAACAGCCCAGCGTCTGCAGTTGGATGTCCCATATTCTCTTCAAACCAGATGAGAATCATTTTCCCCAAAAACTTATTCTCTTTTTAAAATTTCCTGTTCAATTTAGAATTATCATTAGCTACCAAACATGGAATTTATCCTCAAATCCTTCATCTTCTTCATATCTTATGCCTAATTAATGTCTTAAGTTCTGCTGTCACTGAATCCCAGACATTTGTTTGCTCAAGATTTCATCCTTTGTCTGCTTCAGGTCTTGCTCTTCCTCAGCTCATTTATACATAAGAGTGACCTTCATAAAGGACAATGGTTGCATAAAGTCTCCTTCCTTGACTTTCTGTTTTCTCAGATGGAGTTCAATCTCCTAGAAATAGTGTAGAAGATCCTTATCACAATCTGACTATCTGTAACTTTCCCACAAAATCACAGTTATTTTCAGCTTCCTCAAATACATCATGGCGTTTCATGCATCCATAACTAAGAATGCAACTTTCCTTATTTTGCATCTGGTAGGTACTCATTTATTCTTCAGTACTCAGGGATGCTGAGCCTACAAAGCCTTTTAGGATTTCTAAGGCAAAGTAGTCACTTGTGCTTCCCTACTCCCATAAAGTCTTTCACATAGCTCCATCACAGCATTTGTAAAATTGTCTACTTAAAGTCCATCTCCCTTTAATATTAGAGACAAAGTTTTATTTTCCCAATACCTGGCATATATGTTGAATATATGTATGGTATCTTATGTGTATGATATCAATATAAAATATCTTACACGTTTTATAGTTTCAGATTTTAAAAATAATTATCATCATGTCTTCTCTTTAGTCTCTTACAGAACTGCTTTAACCAAAATACATCCTAATATTAGGCTATCAATTTTATTGAGAACATCTTTATTTAAAAAAAAAAAATAGCCTGGGATCACCCCTTCTTTATTACTATTAATCTTTCTTTGAGAACACTGACTGTAGTAAAGCCTACTGCCTGTTGGGTTTCTTGTTACTGCTACTTGGGACTATTATAAGAATCCCCTTTCCTACCTACAGTACATGGAATTGCATGAGAATGAAGGAAATGCATCAGAGACCTAACTCAACTCTGACACACTGAAAAGATCAGTGAATTTTTTTCTACTTAAGAGTGTAGATAGAGTTTTTATTTTTAAATTCAGAGTCAATTATTCCAAATAATTAAGTGTTAATTAAAAAAAGCTTCCTTGGAACATCATTGTCTAAACTAGTGTTTGAGAGAAACTTTATATTTTTATCTTTGAAACTTTTTTAATGCAAATTGGCAGGGGAGATGTCTTTGGGTTTTAGTGTACTGTTGTGTTTATGCTTTGCTTCAGAATTTTATAGTCTGCTCTCCTCAAGCAGGTTGATCATTCAGTATCATTTGGGTATTTTGAAGTTTTGATATAACATAGATTAGATATTCTTAAAATTCTTACAAGTCAATACAAAATAGTTGTAATCTCCATAGTGTGGGACTAAGTATCTTAGTATATTATATGGCACAAGTGCCAGATGATGATGTTAGAAATCATAGAAACCAAAATGATGAACTAATTTATGTTTGGGTCTATTAGATGTGAAGATATGGTAGATGTGCGAAGGTTAAAGATGCTTCAGATGGTGCAGTTGTTTAAATGTGAAGAAGATGCTGCCCAGGTAAGGACCAGTCAACACATTATATGGTTATCTTTACTTAGAAACTTAATTTCATCTAACCATAAACAAAAGTGTACTTCTCATGGTCCTAAGAAAGTAAGTTCATGAAATTAGATTTTAGTTTATCCTGTGAGAAATTAAATTTGGTATTTCCAGCCAGTTTACTGATCTCATTTGACTTATCCTTTGAATGAAACCCTCTATTGAACTAGAGAGTGGGAGTATTTATTATTTATCATTGAGTAGGTTGTTAATTGGGCTGGGATTTAGCTCAGTTGGTAGAGTGCCGCTCTGCAGTCTCTGAGGTCCCGAGTTCAATTCCCAGCACCACAAAAATGGGAGAAAGACATGGCAACCCACTCCCAACGCAATCCCGAAACAATCTGCCATTGAAAACCCTATGAGGGTCGCTATGAGTCAGACACGACTCGATGGCACCAAACACCAAAGTTGTTAATTACATCCCAAAATAAAGACTAATGATGCACATTGCTTCTATCCACAAGAAAATTTTCAATGCCAGATAAATAATTTGATATTATCATGTATTTAGTACATGATACTAAACATTTTTTTCAGCTTGATGTAGAGGGAGTTTATCATTTCCAGTGGTAACAAAAATCTATAATGAGATTGTAATAGATCTACATACAGAAATGCATGACCTATTATGTGATATTAAAAGAACACTTCTCTTTAGTAGGTCTTGGCTTTACATTTTTTTAAAATATTGAGGAGTGAGGTCATTTATTCATGTAGTGTGGCATTGAATGAAATAAATAATTAGGAACCTAGGTTATAATAAATGAATTAACTAATCACATGATAATAATCTTTGTATAAATTTGATGTTGTAATATAATAAGTAAAGAGTTATGAAACCAGCTTCATTGTTATGTGTTTTCATCTAGGCTGTAGAATGGCTGAGTGAACTTCTGGATGCTCTGCTTAAGACTCACATCAGATTGGGTGATGATGCTCAGGAAACAAAAGTTTTACTGGAAAAGCATAGAAAATTTGTTGATGTTGCACAGGTGAAGAACTGGTTATCTTCCTTTTCTACAAGTTCAGTGTTTGTATAGCTTTCTGCATGATTATAATGTAACTTAACTCTCCAAGTCTAAGACAGTTAGTTTTGTTATTCCAGAAATATCACAGAATTAAGAAAATACCAGCTGGTGTATCAAAACTAGCCTGTATTAAGCTTGAGTGGGTTTGTTTCCTCAAATACAGATTCCATATGCTCCCTTTGATTTAAATCATATATTATGGCATTTTTTTAGTCAATGCAAGTATTTGTTCACAGAAGTTAATATGAAATATACGTTAATATCAATAAATTTGAAGCTCCACTTTCTTCATCTCACTAGTGTTAACATAATACGAAATTGTTTTTGTGGCAAAGAGAATCTAATGTGTTTTTCTTAATAATTAAGTTCACACTGTAAGAATTTTAGTTTTCTACATGGAATATTAAGTGCCTAATTTCACCTTCTTGTCAAATTCTTTTTGGCCCATGGAATTTAGCAGGCTGAGATATGGAATACAGAGTAAGAGGGGGAAGCTTAAAAAGAAAGAAACCTGAGCTAAAAATATTGCTTCCGCTTCATTTTATGCATGCAGATCCTTTATAGTACTAACTACCACTGGATTCATTCAACATTGATTTCTAGTATTGTCACTTAATTGAGACCATAGTCTACCCACACACGTTCCCCCTCCTCTTCGGAATTGTCTTTTTACAATTTCGTGCCTACCTTTCCCTTCCTAGAGTACTTATGACTATGGTAGACAACTGCTGCAGGCCACAGTTGTGTTGTGCCAGTCTTTGCGCTGCACCTCTCGGTCCTCTGGAGATACCCTTCCTCGACTCAACAGAGTGTGGAAGCAGTTTACGATAGCTTCTGAAGAGAGAGTTCATCGGTTGGAAATGGCTATTGCATTTCACTCAAATGCTGAAAAGGTTTGCTCTATTTTGAAATGTAATCTCAATCATGTTTATTTCATGTGTTTAAAATGTGTTCATTCTAATAATGTGATTATATGATCTAATCTATTTATTAAAATTCTGTTAGTCATGTTGATAAAGTTTGTTTAGATGTAATATATTATCTTAGAGTACCCAGATTAAATTTACTTAATTCATACCAGTGCTTGAGTGCTATAGTTTGAGAAATCTAGAATGGTCCAGTAGTCCTTGCTTTTTCCCTGCTTCTCTCCTCCCCAAGCGTATGGCTGGGGTCTCTGTTGTCTAGCATCCTTATGCAAGAAGGAAAGTGCTTTGGCAACTACTACTCATTGTCACAAATTTTTTAAAGTTACTTTGTGATTTTATAATTTAAGGTAGAGACCATCTAACTAAAATAATAATAAAGATAAAAGTAAAACCTTTTCCCATGTATTATCTCAAAACGTTTGCCTTAAAATTTATTTCTCAATTAATTTGTTAGTCCTGGAAACAGACAATAAAGATACACAGTGTTTTTTAGGCATGTTTTTAATAGAACCTTTTTCTTATTCATCACAGTAAAAATGTGTAGCATTTGAGCTTTACATTTCTATTCTGAAGAGGAACTTTATTATATAGATAATTTTATGTTTTCTTATAATAAAAGATTATGCGCAGAGGATGGTTTAATATATAGAAACATGCTTTGGGTATGGAAAATGTGACAGCCTAGTTTGTAGAACAGAACAGATATTGCAGAGAGCCTCAGGAATTAAGTAGTTTCTGTTTTATGAAGTACCCCTACTGGGAAGTGTCCATAGCTAATTCTCTCACCTGGTCACTGAACTTTGCAGATCAGTGTTTTGGTTAAAATGGGCCCAGTAAAGGCATATGTGCTGGTACACACCTGTAATGCCAGCACTCTGGGAGGCTGAAGCAAGAAGTTCATGAGTTTGAGGCCAGCTTGGGCTGTATAGCAAGACCTGTTTCAAAACAGGCACACAAACAAGCAAGCAAACAAACACCCCACACACCAAAAAAATGAGGGGACTAATGATGATGAAAGAAAGTATGCACATACAAGATGACTTATTTACCTATTATTTCAATGAAGTTTTTTCTATTATTCTGAAGTCTACTATTAATATAGAAAAGTGTCCAGACCTTAAGTGTTCTGCTTGATGAAATTTTACAAAGTGGACGTACTTGTATAACCAGTGCACTGTTCAAACAACAAACTATTGTCAGTTCCCAAGAAGCTCCTACTCGCCCTTGTGGTCACAATACTCCACTCCCACAGCACAAATCAAAAAGTTGACCACTGGCCCAGTTTCTAATACCAATGCTAATCTTTTTAGGAGACTACTTTTAGAATTTATCTGAAAAGACATTTTAAAATTCAGAACTCTTTAGGAGGCTATTTAAGAATAAATGTGATTAAGAGTTTCTTAAATAGCAAATTAATGTCTCTATTTTTTTCTGCTACCTAGCTTTTACCTTGCTTACAATAAGCTTGATTTGTGTTTATTTTACTGTGCAAACCTATGTAAAGTCTTGTTATTTTATTCTTTTCCTTTTGACTATTCTGTTTTATTCTAGTAAACAAATATCACCATAGCTATAAGCAAATTGTAAAATATAATTATTGAGATATATCTAAATTAAATCTTGACTTTTAAAGGAAAAAAAAAAAGAACAGAATGCCATCAACAATGGTAGATCCTCTTACATTTGGATTATAACCAGTAAAGTCAACAGATCAGTTATTAAAGTGTCTAGCTATATCTTTACATCAGTTATGTTTGTACTCTATGTATATATAGTTTGTAATTTATATTTTCTTTGATTTTTGAAATTTTTTAGCACCACAAGGCCAGAGTCTTTCTCATTCACCTCCTAAGCTGCTAAATAAACATTCATAAAGTGTTTAGTAAGTGGTTGCCTTCATAAAGTGTTTAGTAAGTGGATGAGTTAGAGAATACTACTTAAGTAATACAAGTTGAACTTACTTTCCAAATGTTGTTGTTGTTGTTAGGTGCCGTCGAGTCGGTATCCGACTCATAGTGACCCTCTGTACAACAGGGGAAACACTATTGTCAGTGCTTCTCTGCTGTTCATAGGGTTTTCAATGGCAGACTGATTTTTGGGAGAGGGTTGCCAGGTCCTTCTCTCAAGCCTACAGCTTCTGGTATTCCCAGGCAGTCTCCCATCCAGGTACTAACCAGGCCCAACCCTGCTTAGCTTCCGAGATCTGATGGAATCGGATGCCACAGGGCTACAGCTGCAGGCATTTTCCAAATAGTAGTCTGTTAATTGTTATTTTTTTGGAAATCACTATAAATCTTTTCCTATTCTATTTATTATTAGTAAGAATTACATATTTCATTTTATTAGGATTTCTTGAGCCAACTTTACCAACAGATCAATCTTATACAATGACATGCGTGAAAATGCTAAGAATAACAGAAAACGCCTTTCTCAATTTACTAAAGTTGCACAAACATGATTCCCTTTCTATGGCTCTTGCTCTTTTATTTGTTGCAGATTTTACAAGACTGTCCAGAAGAGCCTGAAGCTATTAATGATGAGGAACAATTTGATGAAATCGAAGCAGTTGGGAAATCACTTTTGGATAGATTAACTGTTCCTGTAGTTTATCCTGATGGGTATGGTGGATGTTTTTATAATTTCACCTTTTTATTGGTAAGGTCTTAAAGTGAAATCATTGAGAGAGCAAAATCTATTCCTTAAAAAGTCCAGTAAATTAAATTTGGTCTACAACTTCAATTCCTATAATAAATTGGTTTAAACTGGAAAATTCAAATTCAGTTGTTGGCAACAGAAACAGTTGGTGTTTGCTACCTCAGATTTATTGCCTCTTGACAGCCTACTGTAGGATGACCACTGACTAGATTGAGACACCAGGTTCTAGCCTTTGCTGTAGTACCAGAGAGTAGTGTGACTTTCAGCTTCATTCAGGAAAAGGGAGGTGCAGAGAACTCAATTATACACCAAGCCCTGACTTTAGCACTTCACTTTCATTACTTTTGACCAAACAGGTCCAGGCCTTTATGATTATTCCTAGTTTAAAAATGAAGAAACTAAGATTTAGAAAGATTAAATAATATGACCAGGACTTCAAAGCTTCCGGGTGTTGAAGTTAGGATGTGATGTTAGGTCTGTCTGGCTCCAAACCCAGCCTCTTTTGATTGTGCTCTATAGCATCCTAATTTGTTTGTGTGTAACATGCTGGATCTGAATTCCCACGTTCCTTTCCCGTTTAGCAGTCCATGATAAGAATGTGAAATAATCTGATGAAAAATCATTGAGCTGGTAAAAAGACCAGAAGGAGCTTCATCCCTGGTGATCCAGAGTTTCTCAGTGAAAGTAATTTGGAGATAATCTGGAAGACACTAGATTCAAATGATAAGGAAACCAAACCATTAAATAAAAGTATAGTATCAAACACCTTAGTTCCTTGTTTACCTGTGGTGCACTGTGGGTGAGCCACTCTGTCCCGGTTCCTTATCCTGGTTCCCTTATCTGGAAATAGGGTGGGATAGTCATACCACTTCAGGTCACAGAGCAGGAGGATGCCCTGAGCTAATGTATGGAAGGTACTTAAAACAGATAGGAGACATAATGAGCAGTGCTATTGTGTCATGAACTTCCAATGATTATTTTGGATTGATATTGAAGAGATACCATTTTATTCCCTTGGAAGAACATTATTCATAATTCATACTGAGATAATTTTTAGTCATGCCAAAATTTGAACTATCAAAAGTAGCCTGAAGTCATAGATCTGCAATGAAGGAAAACAAAATTAAGCTAGTAGCATTATAAGGGTGATTCTGGTTGTTCTGTGCCAACAACTCCCACCCCACTTCTGTGTTCTCTACCCTTTGTCACATAGTCTGTCTCCCATTCTACTCAGGTTAGCCTGGGAGCATCTGTCCCTGGTGCTTTTGCTTGAACTTCTCTTCCTGTGCTCCACAGACAGCCCATGTGTCATTTCCTCATCCTTTTGAGATAAAAGAGTGAGAACCACATATACAATTTCACAATCACTCACTCTTAATATTTGGGATGGTTATTTTGTTTTATAGTCATTAAAATATATATGTTAGATATTTTATTACATTACAAATATCTCAAATTATCTCAAGTATGTTTTCCATAATGTAATGATAATTTGTTAATGTTATAGAAAGTTTGATGGGTTATTCAGATTTATCTTTTCAACATTCTCTCAGTAAAATACAACACATTGTGGTCTCTGGATTCACTGCTTGGGAACTCAGGTTTAAATCTTGACTTAAGGGCTTGAGGATATAGCTCAGTGATAGAGTGCTTGCTTGACATGCTCAAGGCCCTGGGTTCCGTCTCCAGAACCAAAACAACAACAAAAGAAAAAGGCAAGGCAAGGGAAGGAGATAAAGCAAAACAAAGCGACACAAATTTTAATTTTTCCACAGTGTGACGTTGGTTAAATCATTTAGCTTTCTAAGTCCTTTGTGTTCTGACCTAAAAAATGAAGAGGTTAACCAGATGATTTTCCAGAACTCTTCCAACTCTGAAAGATTTTATGATTCTGAATATAGTGTCTTTATAAGTAGACTAAAATTAGATGATTTTTATCTATTAATGCTCCAAATGATGTCTTAACATTTAAAAGAATATTTTACTTGCCAGCTGTATGCAGCAATTGATGTGCATAGTCCTTAGTACTCAAGTACATGTACAAATTTTATGTTTATATGTGCTTATGAACCCAGATTTAAAAGGCAGAATATCTCCATCATTCCATTGTTTGATTTATTGAGACTATCACAGGTACATATATGATGTCTTAACATAGTTTATTATACTATTTTTAAAAATATTTTTTCCTACTGCATTCCCGCTGAAAGATATACAGTGCAGTCTGCCAATGGGTTAGTTTCTACACATAGACCATATCACATAGAAAGTTTTTTATGATAACATTTGCTTCCTTTTGCATTTGTTGCAGTTAAATGAATCTGCGTTAATATGTGTTATTTTGTGTGTTTTGATTTTAGAACCGAACAATATTTTGGGAGCCCAAGTGACATGGCTTCTACTGCAGAACACATCAGAGACAGGATGAAACTAGTTAGTCTCAAAAGGCAGCAGCTGAGACATCCAGAAATGGTGACCACAGAGAGCTAATAGCTCCCAGCCTCCCACAGACCTGCAGTTCACACTCCCGCATGTCATCGGCATTAGCCACAATACATTACGATGCATTTCACAGCAGGATAAGCCGCCATTCTTCCCTTGACACATTTCTCTACATGCTAACACCTCGCAACTACCAAGGCATAATTGTTTTAACATGCTTTGAGACCATAGGCTCCAGGTATCTTAAAAGAAGGAACTGTAAACATTGCACTGAAAAGTTGCTTTCAAGCTTTACCTGACCTGTCTTTCTGTAGATGAACAACTGATAATAAGCTTTGAATGGTGCTAATAAGAGTTTAGGAATTCTCTCTATAAAAACACGGTTGCCCTTCCTCCCCAGGTGATGTAGTAAATTTAGACTATATAATATAGTAAAACTGTTACTAGTAGTGGCGTCCTCAAAATTTTTACTTTGTAATTTCTCAAAGTTGATTATTTTTATTGTGTCCATATGGAGAAAACTCTTCAGATCTTTAATATCATATTCATTAAAGTACATTTTCCTATTTGTATTGATAATGTATTAAAAGTTGTTTGTGCTTAATAAAAAGGCTTCTTTAAACATCTTATTTAATTTGGTAGTTACATCCTATTTTGAAACATGAGTGCCTTGTTACAACGGGCATTCTTAGGATTGTGAGGATGGTTTAATAATTGTTTTTTCATGTGGTTGCATGTATTTTAGCCAGGAAATTCATATGTAAGCATGTGTATATAATAAATAAGCATGTCTTATCATGAAA